>JAWQEG010004170.1:0-67500 GCA_033782935.1 Petrolisthes cinctipes
GTCGGGATTAGATAATTTTAGGGCGACTGATTGGTTTTGGGTTTTAAGGAGAGAGAGAGAGAGAGAGAGAGAGAGAGAGAGAGAGAGAGAGAGAGAGAGAGAGAGAGAGAGCTGGTGGGAGGGATGAAAAGAGAAAGGAGGAAGAAAAGGAGAAAGGGAAGGAGAAAAAGAGAAAGAGAGTTGGTGGAGAGAGGGGGAAGGGGGCGAGAGGAGAAGAAAAAGGAGAAGAGAGTCACCGTAAGAGGAGGAAGGAAATGTCGAGGGAATAAGGAGAAAGACCAGATAAAGACAAAATGAAACCATGTGACACACACACACACACACACACACACCATTTATATACTCATCTCTGCTTCTATTTCTCTCTTTATTTACTCTGTTTCCATTCACTCTTTATTTGCTCTGCTTCCATTCACTCTTTATTTACTCTGCTTCCATTCACTCTTTACTTTCTCCTCCCTCCTTCATTTCCTTCACACGTCTAATCGTACCTACTCTCCTCTCCTCTCCTCCCCTCACCCCACCTCACCTCTCCTCACCTCTCCTCTCCTCAACACTTTCTCTTTCTCTCCACTTGCTCTTATCCACTTTCTCTTACTCTCCACTTTCTCTTTCTTACCACTTTATACTCTTCCTCTCCACTTCCACTTCATTGATTTATATCTTCCACTTCATTAATTTATCTTTTCCCACTTCCCTCTCCTCCTCTCCATTTTCTCATCAACCACTTCCACTTCATTTAATCTCTTTTCCTTTCCACTTCCTCTTACTCTCCACTTTCTCTTCCTCTCCACTTACTCTTCCTCTCCACTTTCTCTTCCTCTCCACTTCCTCTTACTCTCCACTTCCTCTTACTCTCCATTTTCTCTTCCTTAATTTCTCTTCCTTTCCACTTACTCTTCCTCTCCACTTACTCTCCACTTCCTCTTCCTCTCCACTTACTCTTCCTCTCCATTTTCTCTTCCTTTCCACTTACTCTTCCTCTCCATTTTCTCTTACTCTCCACTTCCTTTTCCTCTCCATTTACTCTTCCTCTCCATTTTCTCTTACTCTCCACTTCCTTTTCCTCTCCACTTACTCTTACTCTCCACTTACTCTTCCTCTCCATTTACTCCTCATTGGGGGTTGGGGGGTGCGGGAATAGGGGGACAGGCTTGGGGTGGATAGAAAGCCTGTCCTCTATTCCCGTACCGACCTAACCCCCCCCCCCCCAGCCTGTCCCCCTACTCCCGCACCCCTCTAACCCCCCCTCAGCCTGTGCCCCTATTCCTGCACCCCTTTAACCCCCCCCAGCCTGTCCCCCTACTCCCGCACCCCCCCCCAAGCCTGTCCCCCTATTCCCGCACCCCCCTAACACCCCCCCAAGCCTGTCCCCCTATTCCCGCACCCCCCTAACCCCCCCAAGCCCGTCCCCTACTCCCGCACCCCCCTAACCCCCCCCAAGCCTGTCCTCCTACTCCCGTTCCCCCTAACCCCCCCCTCCCAATCCTTTCCCCCTATTCCCGCACCCCCTTAACCTCTCTTCCCACTTCCCTCATCTTCATCATTTCCAGTCCACTTCTTGTTATCATCATCATTATCACTATCATTATCACTATTATAATCACCACCACCACTACCATCTTCATCATAATCATCACTACTATCATTATCATAATCATCATCATCACTACCATCACCATCACCTTCATCCCTGTCACAATCACCATCATCACCACAATCACCAATCACCATCATCATCACCAATCATCACCTTCATCATCACCATCACCACTACCACCACCATCACCACCACCACAATCACCAATTACCAGATTCAGAATATATATGGGTTTTGGATGTAGGTGTAACCGTTTTCGAGTTATAAAAGGACAAACAGAGACCCTTTGACATTTATAGTATAAGTATAGATATATAAATATATATATATATATATATATATATATATATATATATATATATATATATATATATATATATATATATATATATATATATATATATATATATATTTTTTTTTTTTTTTTTTTTTTAGAATTTGGAGGGACACTGATTCCTCCAAACTATAAGAGGGCTTTGTACTCCCCTCCATCATTACTTTTTTTATTTATCTATTCTTTATTTTGTATTTTGTTTAGAGGGGGGGGGGAGGGAATTTTTTGGGATTCTAATTCCTCCAAACTATACCGGTTACTTATCTCAGTCGTAAAGGGACCCTGTGATGTAGTCAGAAAATTGGAGGTAAATGAGTCCTTCAAATATTGCCACGAAACACTACCTATATGGAAGGAGCTTGTTTCGTGGTATAGTCAGGAAGAATCAGAAGTCTCCAATAATTATTATCATACACGATCAACTGATCCTTAAACGGGGATAATATTTCTTGTTGTCGGTGAATTTGAATTGATCCTGAATTATGCTCGAAATTAAATCACCACTCTGTTTCGTGGCATAGTTCGGAGGAATCGCGAGTATAATATAGATCTCCAATTCACCAACAAGAGAATCTCTCCTTAAACTTAGCAGCAAACCAATCAATATATATGTAAATACCAACACATCTTTTCTTTCTCCTTGTGGCATATCAATCAAATCTGATTCTGATAAGGTTTATACATGTAGGTCGAAAAATTAATACATACATACATGCATACATTTTTAATTTCTTGCATACACACACTTATATAGAAGAGCAAAACAAAATGGCAGAGTTTATATATCAGTTGAAAAATACGTACATGCATACTATTATATTTTCTTTCATACACACAACCTAGAATTGCATTAATTTATATAAAGGGGCAAAACGAAATGTCAGAGTTTATTTTCTTTCATACACACACGACCTAGAATTGCATGAACATTTGTAAAGGGACAAAGGGAAGGGTAAAAATTTATATAAAGAATAGGTGAGAGAAGTTGTTTGTAGATAGAAAACAACACCACAACAGCAGCGAATTCCTGAGAGAGAGAGAGAGAGAGAGAGAGAGAGAGAGAGAGAGAGAGAGAGAGAGAGAGAGAGAGAGAGAGAGAGAGAATCCTGTGATACTCTGTCGGCCAATGAGGGAAAAAAATAATAAAAAAATACCTTGACCGAAAAAAAGAATGATGCCAACCACCTTTACTCCAAAATTGGCTTGGCTAAAAAACCCGACACTTGGCCGGTCAGGTGGGCTCAAGGTGATATAGGATTGCAGAGAGGACGAAGCACACCACCATGGATTTTCCCTTTTCAAAATAATGAAAGTTTGGTTAAGGTGGTAATTCTCTTTCCATACATTGTAGTGCCTTGATTCCTCCAAAGTATGCCAGGAAACAGGACCAGAAGAGCATGGAGTGCCTTGATTCCTATAAAATATGCTAGGAAACAGGACCAGAAGAGCAAAAATAATAGTGTTCTGTTGCTTGGAGGATTCAGTTGCTCCAGATTTACCAACACAAAACTTCCCCCTTAATTAAGTTGGGTAGTACAGTGTTGGTAAATCTGGATCCAGCAAACAACAAAATAATCATTCCTCCAAACTATTCCAAAGCAACAAACAGGAAACTATTATTTTTGTTCATCTGGTCGTCCTGTTTCCTGGCATACTTTGGAGGAATCAAGGCACTCCAGTGTAACCAAATGTGTACTTTTCTTTTTTCCTTGTGTTGGCTATGTATCAGGTTGGTGAAGACTGATGTTGTGTTGTTCCGTGTTGTTCTTTACGTGGTGTTGTGTGTCTGTTTTACGTAATGTTTTTTTTTTTTTTTAACTTGTCTAGTATTTCTTCATTTATTATCATTCTTCTTCTTTTTCTTCTTATTATTATTATTTTTTTTTTACAATTATTATTTCTATTAATATTATTATTATTATTATTATTATTATTATTATTAATAATAATATATTTGTTACGGAAGTGGATTATGGGGATAGTACTCCAGAGTATGTCAGGAAACAACAGGACCCGATCAACATAATTAATAGTAGCCTGTTGTTGCTTGGAATAGTTTGGAGGAATCAGCTGCTCCAGATTACCCAACACTGTACAACCTCCCCTTAATTAATTCAGGTGGTAATTCGTTTTTGGTACATTGGAGTGCCTTGATTCCTCCAAAGTATGCTACGAAACAGGAACAGAAGAGCAAAAATAATGGTGTTCTGTTGCTTGGAATAGTTTGGAGGATTCAGTTGCTCCAGATTTACCAACACAAACCTTCCCCCTTAATTAAAGGTGTAAACGAGGGGATATTACCAGGCAAAGAGTTATAAGGCCACCACAAGACACACCACTCCCATATTTCTTAACTTTCCTCCACTTGTGATTAAACTTGCATCAAAAACTCATTTTCCTCGTGTGTGTGTGTGTGTGTGTGTGTGTCAGCCAGTCATCTTCAAAATAAATCATCAATGTACTTCCATTAGTTTAACTATATTCCAGTTTAATTCCTACACATTATGTATACGGTATAATACACTATACTGTTGTTCACACATATTTATAGCCGCTAAAGTAATATACAAATAATAAATAGCCCCAAACTATACCAGTGTTATTCACTAATTTTTTTCACTAGAGTCAAAAGTTCAGGACATATTCAGAGTGAGAGCCGCATAAGCCATAAACCACATGGATAAGCAGAACAAAATATATATAGGAACTAAATTATATCTTTTTGTGGGTTTCCATAACCACAGATTTATAGAACAAGACTAGTCACAATATATTATTAATAAATTATACTGAAATTCTTGACTTTAATAATACAAAAAAAAATCACCTTCATTTAATGTTTCTCCTTTTCTTTTTTTTGTTGAATAATTATGAAAAGTAAAGAATTGCCAGGGCCACTAGGCCTATTCCCATTAGCAATTTTATTAAATGATACATCTGATAAGGCATAGTGATGCAATTTATATCTAATACTTTGGACTTTTTCTCTGATCACTGATGATTTTCTCTCTCTCTCTCTCTCTCTCTCTCTCTCTCTCTCTCTCTCTCTCTCTTGGGAGCCGCCAATCAGATCATTGCGAGCAGCCACTGGCTCGCGAGCCTCACAAAGAAGACCCCTGCACTATACTGTTGTTCACACATATTTATAACCGCTAAAGTAATATACAAATGATAAATAGCCCCAAACAACCAATAACACATTCCTGTGCATAAATAGTAAATAATCACACATACCGGTGCACAGGTCGCTGCTCTCACATAAAATTGATTGTTTATGGTATTATCCCTCTGCATTGAAAATATGATTCAATGTACGTTATAGAAAATCACATAAATATAGCAATCATGATAAAACTTATTAAGATGAAATAAATAAGGCCTCTTTGGTCCGAAAACAATATTAGGCTTCCACTCCCTCCGAAGCTCACCGCCATTTGACAACACAAGTTAAAATAGTTTTTATCAGTATTCATTGTACTTTACTGAGGTCACACACACCATACTTTATAGAACAAAATATACTCAAAATTATATTTTATATCTCTGATGTAATTTAATTATACTGTATAAGTCGCGATACACCCTGCATATATATATATATATATATATATATATATATATATATATATATATATATATATATATATATATATATATATATATATATATATATATATATATAATTGTAGCGTGGGAGTGGGGGTGGTGGTGTGGTGTGGTGGGGGGGGGGGGAGACAAAGTACCAGTTCCCAACAGTCGTTTTCGCTGAAATTTTTGCACATCGATAGCAATGCACCAAACATGTTCGCACACCCAGTCCCGACCCGGGGTGAACTGTAGAAGGGTTTTTTTTTGAGGGTCAAAGTTCCCATAGACTCAACACAGGGAAATCGATTTTACTCAGTCACTTTTGATTGTACGGCGTCCATCTTGGTACCGTTCGACGCATCTTCCCGAGTTATATGCACCTGTATATTTTTGTTTTGTTTAAAGCGTGTATGAAGCAAATATTTATTGAAAATGGCGCCAACTTTTTTAAGCCATGCTACAGCTACCCCAACGCCTGGGCCAGGCCCATGATTGATGTCATGGGTGAATAGCCTGGGCATGACATCCATATGCATGACACCATGACATGGTCATGACATGTCTCAGTAAAAAGTTTTGATAAAAGCAAACGTCTAACTGTTATAATAGTCCTGGCTGTATATCAATGAAAACACCTCTCACTAAGATAATAATTTAATAAAGTTGCTCGCTAAACTATAAAATGTCTCCTTAAGGCCCGTCCACACGATCGAGCAGTGCTCGCGAACACGAGCGAGCTGTCCGCCTGTTGACGGGCTTACCGCTTGTGCACGCGGCAGGCACACTTGTTGTTGTGTCCAAACGAACGTGTCCGACCAGTCACAGCCGGGCAGGACTATGCTAATTAAAAGAAAACGGTTGGGAAGTTATGTGACAATATTACGGGAATTAAAAGCTGGGAATACGAATGACTTCATAAAGTACAAGAGAATGGACCCAAATACATTTCACATGTTGCTCAATTGCCAGCGATAATACTGACAACCACGGCCCCTTGGCCGCAGTGTTCGGTGAATTCGAACCACCACCAGCACGGGCAGTTTGCTGGTGTGCTCGCGAACACAAGCGGCAAGCCCGTCGACAGGCAAACAGCTCGCTTGTGATCGCGAGCACTGCTCGATCGTGTGGACGGGCCTTTAGTCCTTATTCATAATATATGCATCTTTCCCGGGCAACGCCGGGTACCTCCGCTAGTATATATATAAATAAACTAGCGGAATTACCTGGCGTTGCCCAGGGAAGATGCCTATATGAATAAGGACTAAGGAGACATTTTATAGTTTAGCGAGCAACTTTATTAAATTATTATCTTAGTGAGAGGTGTTTTCATTGATATACATTCAGGATCATTATAACAGTTAGACGTATGGCTTAAACAGTTAGAGTATGGCTTAAAAAAGTTGGTGCCATTTTCAAAAAATATTTGCTTCATACACGCTTTGAAGCAAAAAAGTTAAAAAACTTGAAAAATCTCAACCCGATATTGTACGCCTTACTACAGGTATGTTTTTTGACACACACACCCACACACACACAGTCAGAAAGCACACACAGATACACACAGTCAGAAAGTACACACACACATGAACACAGAGATAGGGAGAACACACACTCACACAGAGTATGCGAGAGAGAGAACACACACATACACACACACACAAATAGAGAGAACACACACACACAGGACACACACACACTCATTGAGATACCTGTGTGTCATGCTGATGTGTGTGTAAACTATTCCACACACACATTTACACACACACACGTACACACATACATGCACATTTGTGTGTGTGTGTGTAATAAATGTATATGTGTGTGTGTGTGTGTGTGATTTTGTGTGTGTAATAAACGTACATGTGTGTGTGTCAGTATGTAATATTCGTACATATATGTGTGTGTATAATAAACATACAAATGTGCGTGTGTGTGTAAAAAACGTACATATGTGTGTGTGTAATAAACGTACAAATATGTGTGTGTGTAATAAACGTACAGTCTGTTACAGTTCCGACTGGGCCACCCAGTATCGAGAGATCGTAGATGTGGCAGCAGTGTGTGTGTGTGTGTGTGCTCGAAAATTATACGGATCGTCAACACTCTCCCTCTGTAGTGAACATGACCCTGCCTCAAAGTTCATTCCATAGATGGTGCTGTGTAGTTGTGGAAGGAATGTGGACTGCAGGGTTGAAGTTTCGGGAAACATCTATGCTCGTGCCAATGAGTCATGAGCTCTCAGGCAGAGTGGTTGAGGAATGCTATTATGGAAATTTAACAACTATATTACACAATGAGCAGGTGAAGCTAAGGTAAAGTTGTTCTTAGCTTGAACAGTGAATATTTTATCTAAATGGATTTCATGTTTAGCATGCAACATTGCATTGTTTTCTTGTTTTTCTACCAACTCGAGCAGATCGAGCAGATAGGTTGTTTGCTTTGGCCATCATATTTTGGTAAGCATTATTTGATGTTCACCTCTGATTTTGTATTTTATTTGTAAGTCACGTTACAGTGTATTACATGCATAGTAAAATTCCTTCATTACTAAATACTCCTCACTCTCTCTCTCTCTCTCTCTCTCTCTCTCTCTCTCTCTCTCTCTCTCTCTCTCTCTCTCTCTCTCTCTCTCTCAAATGAACACTATCTTATCTTATCCAGTCTATTTAGATATGAAATCGTATGGAGATTTAGGACCAATTCCACAGTTGTTCGATGTAGTTTGTTAGCGCCCAAACGAAAGAATCTAAACTGTGTAAATGACTTTTGACTGATTTATTGGATTAATCTGATGAGTAAAGTTTACAGATATTGTAATAATACTAGTGCTTGATAGTTTTGGTGAATAGGTATACTCAGCTTTTGGGAAATAACGAAAGCTTACGAGTGTGTTTGGGGAGGAATCTGACAAACAAAATGACTATGTGGGACCGGCCCTGACTCCTTGACATTCTACGTTAAACAAATAAGTGTCGAAATATGTGATCTTTTTGCCAATGATAGATTCTTCTTCACCTCCTTCTAACTTCTTCACTTTTATTATCCTGTTCTTTCTTCACCTTTCCCTCATCTCCACCTCTTCTCTCTTTCTCCTTTAGACCCCGTAGGGGGGTATTGCCGGTAGTGATAGAGGGCAATACTTTAAGGTTATTGGCGCCCCTTCGGCCCCAGCCAATCTATATCAGTTATTCAACTGTCTCTTTTCTTTCTATTTCCTTCCTGCTTGCTGTCCCACCTCTTCTATCACCTTCTTCTGGCGCTATATGATCTCGATGTTGCAGCGCCAAAAATCAATCAATCAATCAATCAATCAATTTGCCAATGATAATCAACTGGCATTGATTGTTAAATTAACTGGGTTATGTTTGTTTAGAAGCCACACTTGAATGGGGAAGAGGGATCACTCCTAGCGACCAAACGTGTGTTTAACCTCCTAATAGATTACCCCGATTTTTGCTAATTAACCTTTTGTAGTGAAAAATAGTGTGTGCATAACAGTAGGTGTTTTACCAAATTTGCACATCATTCACATAATGATTGATTTATTCCAGAGATAACGGTGTGTGGCAGTGTGGAAGAGAAGGGCGAAGTTTCGGAAAGTAGGTGGGCAAGGTGAAGTTCACTGGAAGGCACCGGTTGAGCACACGGATACGTAGGGTCATTACTGTAGCTAGGAATGTAGTTTGCCAGTCAGTATTTGATGAGCGTTTCAGAGTAACGACTCCTTATAATGATAAAATCCTAAAGATTTTTATTACTTTGTTTATTGTATCACCCGTTACCATAAATCCTACGAATTATGAAATTACTCCGATACTATCCCTCTCGCATATTCTGTGTATCTTTTTCTCGTCATCAAGTAATGAATGGATAACGTTAGCTGCACAAATTAAAGAAGAATGTGTCTAAATTGACATTACCAATATCATGCTGTATGTGTAATAATCCTAAAGAAAATTAGCTCCTAGTAAAAGTCAGACAGAACACGTAATTAAACCAAGATTTATTTACATTATAAAGAAATATGAAATATTTGCGTCCGTGCCCGAGATCACATCTTAAAACACGCTGCACACTCAGAGGGACCCCTATTCGGAGGCATATTTTTCAAGTCTGACCTGGTCAATGCAATCCGTTCAGTTAGGTTAGATTAAGTATGGTTGGGTTGAAATGCAGTTAAGTAGGTAAAATGAGCTGGGAAAGACCATGAGACTATTTAAAAAATTTCCTATGGTTACTTTTATTCCTATATGTTAGGAGCAATTTTCCTTCATTTTGTCCCAGCACTTCTTGCTCTCCAGCCAAATTCGAGAAATATGCTAACCAGCTGTAAAATCGGCGGTTGAACCCTCGTTGGCCGGGGGAAAGATAAAACTCTGGTTATTCTCTACTTTCGTTATCTTACAGGTTCATAATTTCAATAGACAGGAACACTCTATAAATGTAAATAGGCAAAGTAGGAGTTATACATTCCTTGACAACCCAACAACATTTATTTAAACAAAATATTTTTTTATTTACATTGACAATTAATATCCAGTCCAGCCACCTTCCTTCTCTATGACTGCATGCAGTCTATCGGGCACAGAGGCCACAATACGTCGAATTTGTTAGGTTTGTTGCGGAACATCTCCCACTGAGCCTGGGTATGAGCCATTAGTGCCTCCAGTTTCCGCTCCACCATCTCTGGCTCCCAGCAGTTGACCATATTAGCCCACACGTTCTCTATGGGGTTCCAACGAAGTTCACCTTGCCCACATAGGCTACTTTCTGAGACTTCGCCCTTCTCTTCTCCACAGCCACACACCGTTATCTCTGGAATAAATCCATCATTATGTGAACGGTGTGCAAATTTGGTAGATCACCTACTACTATGCACACATTAATGTATCTATTAGCAAAACTTGGGGTAATCTATTAGTAGGTTAAACACACGTTTGGTCGTTAGGAGTGATCCCTCTTCCCCGTTCACCTGTGGGTTCAAAACAAACATAACCCAGTTAACAATCAATGCGAGTTGATTATCACTGGCAAAACGATCGCTTATTTTGACACTACTAATTTGTTTATTAACGTAGAATGTCAGGGAGCCAGGACTGATTCCACAGTCATTTTGTCAGAGTCCTTCCCAAACACACTTGTAAGGCTTCGTTATTTCCCAAAAGCTGATTATTCCTATTCACCAAAACTATCAATTGAGCATTTGTATTATTACAATAGCTGCATACTTTACTCATCAGATGCTTCCAACGAACAACTGTGGAATTGGTCCTCACTCTCTGTCCGATTTTATTAGTATAGAGATAGGATAAGATAAGATGGTGTTTATTTCAGAGAGAGAGAGAGAGAGAGAGAGAGAGAGAGAGAGAGAGAGAGAGAGAGAGAGAGAGAGAATTACAGTTGACTTTAACATTTTTATTACGAGAGAGAGAAAGTATTTAGCAATGAAGGAATTTTACTATGCATGTAATACATTGTAACATGACTTACAAATAAAATACGAAATCAAAGGTGATTTCAAATTATGCTTACCAAAATATGATGGACAAAGAAAACAACCTATCTGCCCGATCCTAGTTGGTAGAAAAACAAGAAAACAATCGTGGCAACGAGACGTTTTTTTTTTTTTTTTTTTTTTTTTTTTTAATTAATTGCGCCGTAGCGTCAATCAACAGGCAGGCAACAATACATACGGGTAGGAGGGACTCATGAGAATACAATGACTACAACCACACATACACACGCACACACACACACACCACACACACACATCACGAAAACATAACAGAATGGAGCACAAGTATACAGACAAATATTACATTATGACCTACTTAAATCCACCAAAACGAGGGTGGCGTACCAGAAGTTCCTCCAGAACCTGGTGGTTCAGCAGGTGTCGACAAACCACATCTAGTGGCAGGCCCCGGGGCAGCAAGTGTCGGACAGTGGGGCAGGCCAGGCAATAGTGCTCTACAGTGTTAGCACGAGGCGCTCGACACAAGCGACACTCAGTGAAGGGAGGCTCACCCTGCATTCCAGCAACCTGCCATGGTGGACGGTAGCCAAGCCTCAAGCGAGCAGAGACTACATTGTGCCTCCGAACCATGAGGCCTCGACGACGGTAGGAATATTTGTGATGGCAGACAGACTCATAATGTGTGATGGAGATGCTGAAGGGCCTCTCTGCATCCCTGCGTCGCCGTACAGGGAGGAGAGCGGCGGAGCGGACTTTAGAGAGGTAACATGTCAGGGAGAGAGGACGTCCAACACCACGAGGAGGCAGATGGCAGGCTTCCTTTGCGAGTCTGTCAACTGTACCATTGTGATGTAAACCTACATGGGATGGCACCCATAAAAATTTGACAGTCAAGTTACGATGACGCAATAAGGACAAAAACGATAAAATCTGCTGAACAACAGTAGAGTGTGTGGGCTGAACACTAGAGAGAGAATGAAGGGCAGGTCTGGAGTCACAAAAAATGGCAGCATTCACTCCACGTTGACAAACAAGACTAACAGCATCCAGAATGGCATACAGTTCACACAATGTTGAGCTAGAGTGGTTACAGAGACGACGGCCAACCCAGCCCCCTGGAGGTGACTCCATGTCAGGTGAGAAAACGGCACAACCTGCTGCACCATCCACTTGCAATGAGCCATCAGTGTAGAGGCAGTATGGATCTGTGATGGAGGACGTCACTGTTTCTATGTGTTCCAGAGCCAACTGCCGCTGTAGAGAAGGCAGTTCCGACTTGGAAGTAGGTGTGAAGCTCACATCAGGTGTTGGTAGCATCCACGGAGGGGGTCCTGGGGGGACGTCGGCCACCATTATATCTATATTAAGACTACGGAGGATAGAGGAAACAGACCTTATAAGAGTACGTCCAGCAGGCAGTATGGGAGGGACCGGGTAGTTTGGTCTAAGAGAAGTCCTGACTAACTGAGAGTAATGGGGTGAAAGATGTGGGAAATGGAGGCACTTGACAGTGAAGCAAGTAACATTAGAATAAATTCTCTCCACTAACGGGGGAAGACGCAACTCACGCTGCATGTTCACTATCCTGGTCGACATTGGACAACCGAGAATTATTCTCATTGCTCTATTCTGAAACTTTTCTAAAGTTTCCAGAGTAGCCCTAGGAAGTTGAATCAGAGCAGGGGAGAGATAATCAACAACTGAACGGATAAAAGCAATATAGATAGTCCTGGCTACTGGGATGGAGATGCCCGAGGAGTTGTTAGTGAGCCATTGAAATGGCGTAAGTCGGCGCTGGAGACGACCCAATAAGTCCTGGACAATGGGATGGTCTTGAGGTCTGGCAGGGACAATTGGCCAAATATTGACTGGTGCGCCCAGGTAGCGATACTGGGAACACATGGGAATGACAATCCCTCCAATGGTGAACACTGGCCGAGCTTGAGGAAGGCGGCAGGTGAATATTCTGCTCTTATCTGGGGAGACAATAATGCCACAGTGAGAGGAGGACACAGAGAAGGAGTCAAGAAACCGCTGGAGATCCCTTGGTGAGGTAGAATGAACACAGATATCATCAGCATAGCACGTAATTGTAGTTCCAGGTATATCAGGGAGAGAAGTGAGCAGCCGATGCATCAGAATATTAAATAATAATGGGCTGAGAACACCCCCTTGAGGCGTACCAAGGTGAAAACTGCGCAAAGGACTGAGCGCACCACTGAAAAACACACGGGAGGTCCTGTTACTCAGGTAGCCCCGAATCCACCGTAGTAGATTACCCTTTATCCCAAAGTCAACCAGTTGATCCAAAATGACGTCTCTATTAGCAACATCGAAGGCACTTCGAAGGTCAATGAAGGCCACCACACTGTCCCTGCTAAGGCGAGTGTACAGGTCGACTAGGCAGTGGTGTGTGCTCCGCTGGGGTAGGAAACCAAACAGCCATGGAGAAAGGCGGTCTTGCAGTCTGTACATGAGACGATTGAGTAAGATTCTCTCCATAACTTTACAAAAACAGGAAGTCAGGGAAATAGGCCTGAACTTCGCAGTGCCGGGCTTAGGGATGGGTATTATTGTGCTGCTGGTCCAGGCTCGTGGTACACAACCATCACGAAGACAAAGATTGTACAGTAGAAATAGAGGGTTCCCAGGAACTTGTTGAAGTAGGCGCAGCACAGCATAAGTAATACCATCATCACCAGGGGAAGAAGCTCTACCCCGAGAGAGAGCACGGCGCAACTCCTCCTCAGTTATCACCTCTGCATCATCGTCATCATCTTGCAACAGAGCAGACATTAGACGTAGCCGATGGACCGCAGCACGGGAAGTGAGTGCATCTTGTATGTGGATGGGTAGACTGGATGAGGTAGATTGTTCTGACCAGGCATCGACAAGTTGTTGGGCATAGTCGGCGGGAGTGTGATGACGAGCAGTGGCCGGTGTCTTTTTAACAACCCGACGGATGAGGTGCCACATAGAAGCCACACTTGTGTGCTGGTTGATGCTATCCGTGAACCGCTGCCAAGACTCAGTGTGAGCAGACTCCTGCAGGGCAACTAAAGCGTCCCTAGACATCTGGTAACGATGGAGCAGGTCAGGGGTTGGGTTGGCTTGAAACAATAGGCCATCACGTTCAGCCTCCTCCTTTGCCTCCTGTATACGTGCATCCAGCATCCAGGATTGGGCAGTATGGCGATGCTGGAGGTGTGGCCGGGAGATGTATAGCCTATAAAAGTCATTAGTAGCAGATACAAGATCAGAGTACAACTGTTCAGCTGATGATATGTCAAATGTAGGGAATACATGGGCCATGAATAAGATGTAAGTCGGGCAATATTTAGGGGGCACAGCAATACGCAAACGAGTGGCTGAATCACTTGACCCAGCAGTTAAAGAATAATGAAACCGAAGAGCGATGTGATCAGAGAATAAGTCTGGCACGGAGGAGCACAGGACCCGAGATGCTATCAGGCCAGATGAGAGGATGTAATCCAGAGTACCTCCCCGGCAATGAGTGGCACCGCCAGTGTCCCAGCGTGTCAGATGATGCTTGCGGATGTATGAAAGGAGACGAACACCATTACGATTAATAGAGCCAGAACCATCACCCAAATCAGAATGCCGAGCATTAAAATCTCCCATATAAACCATACCACGCTCTGTTGGAGAAGGAAGAGCCTCAAGAGTGAGTCTAGCTGGGGCAGAATAGACATTACATAGTTGTAGTACTCCATTCCCAGGTAGAACCTCAAATAGCTGAAAGGTCATGTCAGGATCAGTGGAGGTACGGAGAAGGCGATGTGGCAAGGAGCTATGTATGTAAGTCAGGAGACCATTCCTTACCAGATGAACATATGGCACATAACCTGAGAGAGGTGGAGCTTGCCCAGCAGCGAGCGGCCGTCCTGGAAATGCTTCCTGGAGAAAAATAACACTGGGATGATGACGAAAAACATAGGCCTTGAGTTGAGTGAGCTTAGCATAACTGGTGATACCACATACATTCCAGGAGATGACATCCAGCCGGCAATCACTAGCGAACTCTGTATTTGGAGGAAGAAGTCCGGTGAGTGGGGGCAGATGAGCGACCTGGAGAAGAAGATGGACCAGGAGAAGGGACTGACTCGAAAAGCTTTTCAAGGCGAGATGCAACAGTATCCATCTTTTCGGTAAGGGTAGTGACAGTTGAGATGATGGCCTGCTGAGCCTCGACCAAGGTGGAGAGTTTGGAGTCATTGGCAGCCTGCGCGGCAACTAGCCCATCAATCTTGGCTTCAAGGGCAGAAAAACGGTTCTCGAGAGCCGTACATCGTGCCATGAGGGTAGCAACAGACTTGCGGAGGGCCATGTCTGGAGGTGAGGCAGGGCTGGTAGGAGGAGCAGACTGGGGAGGTGGTGGTGGTGGCGGTGGTGGAGGCGGAGCAATAGTAGTGACACGAGCCTGGACCTGACGTCGAGTACATCCATGCCACACGTTAACCCCTGGCTGAAGGCATCGTGGACACTTCCATCGAGACGTATCCTCAGGAGGTGAAGGCTCAGAGGTGGAGGCAGCAGGACGTGATGGTTCGCCCCTGACAGGACACGTCTTGGAATCATGGTCGGCAGCACACCATGCACACTTCGGCCTGGCAGAACAGTACCGGGAGATATGCCCCACACCCCAGCACCTGTAGCACCAAGGCTGGTCATTATGAAGTTTCCTCACCTCACACGGTGGAAGACAAGGGAGGAAATCAAAGGAAATCTCATTTGGAGGTGGATCAGGTTGACTCCAGACAACAACAATACGGCTAATGGGGGAACCATCTTGGAAAAAACTATGGGCAAAGTACACACCAGGGTATCCTTTGGCAAGTTTCGGGTCAACATCAATAGGAAAACGGGTGAGGATGTAGCTGGGGAACTTACGAGGCCTCTCAGGTGAGTCTTCAAGAATGAGAGGCAGAGACAAAAATTCACCAGCCTTCACTCTATCAATGATATCCTGACGCTTCCTAGAGATGTAGACAAACCGGGAGGTGACAGCAGCCATCTTCACTTCAGCCAGTTCACGCTGCAGCTGGAAGGCCCTGTTGACATCAGACAACCAACGCAACTTTGTGTCCGTAGATGGGTTCCCAGAGAAGGAGAGCTTGACATAGGCATTTCTTGGGGCAAAAGCAGGAAGGTTGGACGAGGGCAAGGAGTTGGTATACAAGGAAGAAACACCAGGGTGAGGCAGAGAAGGTACGTCATGCACAGCTGAAGCACCCTTGGCAGTCTTGGCAGCCGGAGGCAAACAGTCCACACCATCGGAATCCTGCAAGGAGTCGGACGAGGCATCAACGGGTCGCTTGGTAGAGGTTGAGGAGGTGGACGGCTGCAACCTGAGCTGCGGAATGACCGAGGAGAGGGGGGGAGGGTTGCGAGAAGGCAGCTCAGGCCAGTGATCCTCGATAGGAGACTCATCCTCCTCCGACATGGCCAAGTCGGCCTCCAGGCAGGAAGCCACATCCGAATCCGCGCTCTCCATTAGGCCAGGCAAGGCCTAGATGGGAAGCGAACAACTGAACACACACGAACACACGAACATACACACACAGAACCACAATAAAAAAAATAAACCACAAACAACAATACCACAAACAGCAAAACCACAAAAAAAACGAGATAGAAAATATAAACAACCCCTATAACACCACAGACACAACAACACACAAACAAGAACGTTGAAACAAGACAAACAACAACACAAACAACAACACAGGCAGAGCGCCAGGAACACGTCTTCACTCCAGGAAGGTTGGGGTGAGACTGCAACGAGACGTGAGCTCTGTCAGAACGGCTGAGCAATGTTGCATGCCAAACATGATAACCATTAAGAAGAAATATTCACTGTTCAGGCTACGAACAACTTTACCTTAGCTTCACCTACTCATTGTGTAATATAGTTGTTAAATTTCCATAATAGCATTCCTCAACCACTCTGCCTGAGAGCTCATGACTCATTGGCACGAACATAGATGTTTCCCGAAACTTCAACCCTGCAGTCCACATTCCTTCCACAACTACACAGCACCATCTATGGAATGAACTTTGAGGCAGGGTCATGTTCACTACAGAGGGAGAGTGTTGACGATCCGTATAATTTTCGAGCACACACACACACACACACACTGCTGCCACATCTACGATCTCTCGATACTGGGTGGCCCAGTTGGAACTGTAACAGACTGTACATATGTGTGTGTTTATGTGTTGCATCATAACACCCCATATGTGATGTCACCATCTCTCTCTCTCTCTCTCTCTCTCTCTCTCTCTCTCTCTCTAATCTGTTTGAGCGGTAGATTTGGCGGGCGATTTTAGCAGCTCGAACGGAAATTCGAGCTCTTCTTTATGGTTTTAACCGATAAATAGAATATTTGACATTTTGACGTAATTTTTACGTCAAGTTACGTCATGTTACGTCATAAAAACCTTTGCCGGTGGTGCTGAATCAGAATATATAGTTTTGGGAGTAAAACCGGGTTATTTTAGAGGATTTATAGTAGACGACGTAATTTTTACGTCGAGTTACGTTATATTACGTCATACCAAAACCTGCGCCTGGTGATGGTGATTCAGAATATAATAATTATATGGGTTTGGGATGTAGGTGTAACCGTTTTCGAGTTATAAGACGACAAACAGAGACCGTTTGCCATTTATAGTATAGATGAATAAAAAGTAATTACTACTGTTACTAATAAAAATAACTACGGTACTTTGCTAATCAATAACGATGACCAATTCATATCTACATCGTCTAGGGAGAGGAGGTCATCGAATGTACAGTCACAAACACTAATAAGTAGCCAGGTGTGCTTCGAATACCTAGAGACAGTAAATGAATGCATAATAAGATCTCCATTGGAATGAGTTCGTTGGTGAATTGGTGGACTGTTCAAAGCTTCAACCAAACATGTATACATATTAGTGCTCGTGACTGTACACTTGGCTACACAGCGTTCTCAAATCTGGCCGAGATGGTAACCCCTAGGGAACCACAAGTTGTTTAAGTTCCATTCACTGCCACCTATGAGTGCTTCGAGTTGATGGTTCGGGATTATTATATCAGCCAGAGTTGACAACGCTGTGTGGCCAACTGTACAGTCACTCATAAAAGTAAAGACACCCCCAGGCAAGACACCTTTTAAGTGGTGTGATATCGGTTCTGGTAACATTGTACAGCTGGTCACACTCCTGTGAGGCCCACCCAGCGTTGTCAATGTTGGCCAAGATAACCCCGAAACACTAGTTGTGAGCTCTGCTCGCTCGAACCATTTACTGGTGGGAGGGAGAAGTAAGGAGGGATTTGAGGAGGGTAGGGGGGGTGCCTATACAAGAGAGGTGAGAAATTATTCTTGGGGAGGTGAAAAATGTGTGGAAGCCCAGTTATCAATGATTTATATACCAACATTCGTGTCAATTATTAACATCATTAAATGTAAGATTAAGTTTTTAATATTATGATGTAACACCAACACAACCGAGGTAATATTATTGTATACGGTATTTTTTCGTATAATATTCAATGGTTATCATCAAACACTAAACGCTGAAAAATACTTACACAATAACTGAATAAGAATCATGAACCAGAATGCTCTTTATTAAATGAAGCAAATGTGAATACCTTTATATTACATGTGTCAAGTGTTGATACCACTAACACACACTTCCAGTTCCCCCGTATCTACCTGATAGTTTATAATCAAGGCTCTCATTATCCCTCACGTGATAGCAGCCTTGTAATATTCTGAATACTTTTAATAATAGCCTGTTGTTTTGAAATATTGGAATTTGACTATGAAACCCTTTTTTTGTCATTTGTCTCTTGGTAGCAAAAATTATTATTTGCTCTGTATCTATCTTCTCTGTGTGTATCCCTCTTTTCTGTGTGCATGTAATATACTTATATATATATATAAGCCAGTACACACACACATAACATAATAATGTTGGTTTTATTGGTTTTATCTATCATGAGTTGCGAGAGAACTATATTCATAATTATTTAAACATTGTAATAGTTCCATCAAGTAATACATGGGATGCACAGTTGAGGTTTCATCGGACATGTTAATAAAGAAGCTGGCAACTATTTTCAACATTTCTTAAAATTAAACTTTATTGAAGGCGTGTTAAGGTCTGACATCCTGTGTTTCCCATCATACAACACCTTCCCAATACTCACACCGTTGTATTTGATGCCGTATTGGTCTTTACTGTCTTCTGCTACAAGGTTGATATTAGTGTGACATTCCATATACACTCTACCACTACTCATACCATTGTATTTGATGCCGTTTTGGTCTTTACTGTCTTCTGCTACAAGGTTGAATTTCCATATACACCTTGCCTTGTGAACTGACTTACACATCTTCAAGTCATCAGGACTGCCAACATGTTGGAGAGGGAATATTTCCAAACTCAGTCTTCAATACCCTTACCAGTTTAGTGGTTTTCAACCAACTCATAATCCTCTTCGTGTATCAAAACAATTGTGGGCTAACGAGACTAGAGTCAACGTCAGTCTCTAATTGATGCAAAAAAAAAAAAAAAAAAAAAATACAGTTGACAAGCCTGTGGGTGCCAGACGCAATCTCCCTGGCCTCTGCTCACATGTATTATCTGCCAAAATAAAAAAAATTTGCTACCTAGAAACAGATGAAATACTGAGGGATTTATAGTAAATTATCAAACAGCACGTGTTCACTATATTCAATACAACGAGCTATTATTAAAAGTATTCAGAATATAACATGGTTGCTATCACGTGAGGGATAATGAGAGCCTTGATATTTGACACGATTATAAACTGTTAGGTAGATACGGGGGAAATGGAAGTGTGTTAGTGGTATCAACACTTGACACCTCTCTTGTATAGGCACCCCCTACCCTCCTCAAATCCCTCCTTACTTCTCCCTCCCACCAATGAATGGTTTGAGCGAGCAGAGCTCACAACTAGTGTTTCGGGGTTATCTCGGCCAACATTGACAACGCTGGGTGGGCCTCACGGGAGTGTGACCAGCTGTACAATGTTACCAGAACCGATATCACACCAGTTAAAAGGTGTCTTGCCTGGGGGTGTCTTTACTTTTATGAGTGACTGTACCTATGTTGACCTCCCCCCCCAACCAACTGTACCTATGTTGACCCCTCCCCCCCCAACTGTACGTATGTTGACCCCTCCCCCACCCCCAACAGTACGTATGATAACCCCTCCCCCCCCAACTGTACGTATGTTGACCCCTCCCCCCCAACTGTACGTATGTTGACCCCTCCCCCCCCAACTGTACGTATGTTGACCCCTCCCCCCCCAACTGTACGTATGTTGACCCCTCCCCCACCCCTAACTGTACGTATGATAACCCCTCCCCCCCCAACTGTACGTATGATAACCCCTCCCCCCCCAACTGTACGTATGATAAACCCTTCCCCCCCCCAACTGTACGTATGATAACCCCTCCCCCCCCAACTGTACGTATGATAAACTCTTCCCCCCCCCAATTGTACGTATGATAAACCCTTCCCCCCCCCCCCCAACTGTACGTATGATAACCCCTCCCCACCCCCAACTGTACGTATGATAAACTCTTCCCCCCCCCCAATTGTACGTATGATAAACCCTTCCCCCCCCCAACTGTACGTATGATAACCCCCCCCCCCAACTGTACGTATGATAAACCCCCCTCCCCCAACCAACTGTTCACTGTTTTTATTTATTTATTTATCCTGAGAGAGAGAGAGAGAGAGAGAAACACTGCTCTTACTCGGCTCAAACAGAGAGAGAGAGAGAGAGAGAGAGAGAGAGAGAGAGAGAGAGAGAGAGAGAGAGAGAGAGAGAGAGAGAGAGAGAGAGAGAAACACTGCTCTTACTCGGCTCAAACAGAGAGAGAGAGAGAGAGAGAGAGAGAGAGAGAGAGAGAGAGAGACCTCACTGACGTCCCATTAGTTTGATGACTGGGAGGCAGGCATGAAAACCTGAGAGTGAGCCAAGTAGTGTAGTAAGGGAAAAGAGAAGCTAATAAATATACTTCTTGGTGTAATTTATGGACATCTGGAAAACCGAGAGGGAGCGATGTAGAGTAAAGGTAAGGTAAGGTAAGGTAATATACTTTTTGGTACAGTTGTAGACATATGAAACAGACACACCTGATACGGAGCCCTTCATTGAGCATAGACTATCAAAGACAAAATTCGTGTCGTGAAAATTGGTGAAAATATATGGTACAGGTCTAACCAAACAGGGCACAAACATTACTGTGGTGGGGCTTTCATTAAGTTTCACGAGTTATATTAAATCATCGGACAAGGCAGCGACATGAATTTTGTCTCTGATAGTACAGTCGGCGGCAAAAGTCCTGTCGCCTCACTTGCTTCACCGAGGCACGCGATGTTCATAGACTAGAGATTATTAAGTGAAGAAAACGTACGTATTTCTCGAGTCCATGAATACTGCATGTCTCGGTGAAGCAGGTGAGGCGACAGGACTTCTGCCGCCGACTGTACATCTATACTATAAATGTCAAACGGTCTCTGTTTGTCCTCTTATAACTCGAAAACGGTTACACCTACATCCAAAACCCATATATATTCTGAATCACCATCACCAGGCGCAGGTTTTGGTATAACGTAACATGACGTAACTCGACGTAAAAATTACGTCATCTACTATAAATCCGCAAAAAAACACCCGGTTTCACTCCCAAAACTGTATACTGTATTCTGAATCAGCACCACCGGCAAAGGTTTTTATGACATAACATGACGTAACTTGACGTAAAAATTACGTTAAATGTCAAATATTCTATTTATCAGTTAAAACCATAAAATCGCACGCCAAATGTACAGCCATGGCTGATAGTGGTGGACCAGGGTCCAAGGAGTATTGGAGAGCAACTAGACAGAGTTCAAACAAGTGAATTTTCCAAACCATTCTCAACGTTGAGAGAGGTTTAGGAGACTCACTTTTTCGAACTCTGTTCAGTTGCTCTCCAACACTCCTTGGAATCTGGTCCACCACTATCAGCCATGGCTGGACTATATCATCTTTATGTACTGTACGTATGGCAACTGGCAAGCGGCCTGAGATCGCGGAAATTTTTTAACTAACGCAACAAGACTGAAATTCTTTCACATATTATAAAGTTAATTTGACTATTTCTAAACTCCAGAGGGTATCTTTCCCGGGCAACGCTGGATACCTCCGCTAGTATAGTATAGGACGAGAAGTTATTTGTGTGTACTACTATAATTGAGATGCTCGTACACATGAGCCTGTTCACGTATGAGGCCACCTGGTAGTCATCTATGGAAACTGGGAGGCATAGAAACACTCTCTAACCCAGTACATGCACGAGCTCGGCTAGGTTAGGTTAGGTTAGGTCCTGGTTAGGTTAGATTTGGTCAGGTTAAGTCCTCTTTTAGTTAAATTAGCTGGGAAAGAGAAAGAGACTATTTCCAATTTTTTCCCATGGTTGGTTCTATCGTTATAACCCAAGCGCTATACTCCTTCCAACTACTATGATTTTGGCCCAGCAGTAAGTGGTGTGTGCATGTACCAGGTTTTCATGCAACAGGAGTACAGGTGTGTGTAGCGGAAGTTTCTCCAAGATCATAATTATCTGGTCAGAGTGCAGGGCGACAGAATATACAGAAGGAACAGAAGAAAGTTGTTGAAAACACAAGACAGATGTAAAGAACAGAGCGACTGTGAAGAATTTAGACCTGAGGAAATAGCACAAAGGGGTGACTGCTCCTCTCCATTTGAGTCCATTTTACATATTCAGGATAACATCAAGTTACAAGAGGTAAAGAAAAAAGAAAAATTATTCGAAGCTGCTGCAATAAGGGAGGAACGGAGGTGTAAGGAGATAGATATGGAAGAAGAATAACAGAGGAGTAGAGGAGGAAGAATGTTGGAGTGGAGATGATCAAAGAAGAAACCTCTTCCGTCTTCATACACTTCTTTCCGTCCCTCTCTTTTGAACCATATGTCCAGCAGTCACCAACCTACGACAGGTCATCGCACCCAGACGAGACGCCAGATGGTCAACAGTCAGGTCACAGTGACAAGTCCTCAAAACTCCAGCAAGTGTCCTCACCACCTCAACTACGATGACCAACTTGAGTAAGGAAACGCCCGCAGCGTTATGCCATTGAATTATTAAGGATGGTCTCCACAAAGTAATGGATAGTACAGCAATTGTAAATTTATATATGTGTATGGATGACTTTTTTTTTTTTTTTAGTAAGCATATTAATTTGAAAACTAAAAGTATCTTAGTTTATTTTGGAAGAAGAGAAGATGTAACTAGTTTTGTATTTTATTTCAACTATCAATTTGATTTGCTTCGAATCTGAAGTGGACGTGTATTACGAGTATAATGTTCTGCTTCATGTTATGATTTATTCAATTGGTTTGTTGTTTCAACCAAGGCATACTTTGGTTTAGCCAGCATACAGCAGTCAGAGGTTCTACAGCTGCCAGCCAACACACTCGTCCGTTTAGTACACTCAGAAATAAAGAAGTTAAGTGTTGTTGGGCTTTCATCAATCCATCTTTATATAATGTACAGTACAGTATGTTCTATCTTACTATGACATAAACATAAATTTATATCGTCAGCAAGTATTTTCTATCTTACTATTACATAACCTTGTATTCTTAAGTTACATCCTGACATTATAAAACAAACCTGTTAGTCATATTGTGTGTACATCATCTTACCATTACGTAATATAATAACCTTATGATCATATTATGTTACAAACCACATGCTAAGTAAATCCAATTCCTCCACCCCACCCTTCTCTCTCCTTGCTACACACCTCAATTTCACCTTATTCTCTCCTATACAAACAAGCCTGAATCTCATTAGCTAACCCCTCTCACCTTCTATCCTTCCTTTCCACACAATCATTCTTCCCATCTTCCTTTCTCTCTCTCTCTCTCACTCACACACACACACACACACACACACACACACACCTTCCATCTTCCTTTCTCACACAATAACGCCTTCCATCTTTCTTATTTACATACTAGCTTCTACCACTTTGGGTCTCTCATATTCTCATACACATGTATCCATAGTGACGTCAGTTGCTGCGTTGGAGTACCTGTGAAAATACCTGCCGATCTCTCTGTCACGAGTCAGACATAGACTCGTGACGTAATGTAAGCATAAGTAATAGAATGTTCTAGAGTAGTGGAATATTCCATACAGATGAGACAAAGGAGACAGGAGTGGGTTAAGATGTAGGTGCAGTCTAGTTAATCCGCAGGTACTGGATAAATACACCAGGTAGAAAAAAGGTAAAAGCGTCAGGTCGGTTTCAACTGAATTTGCATATCTTGTCTTCTAGGTGTTCGTACGTTAATTACATCTTGTATTAATAAATTATGCTTATAACTAAGGAATGAGAGGGTACCATGTAAATCGTAGCCAGTTAGAAAAAAAAACGAACAAGGATAGGAGGAGGAGCCAGTAAAATTTTGAACTTGCAGCCTCTCAGTTAAAATTGGAAATGAAGGTCAGTTTGGACAAGACACACTTGAAGAAGGGAACACACTCGTATCGTCAGCTTCCCTTGCCTGAATTATCTGCACGTGTAGAGTGGGGAGTGAACAACGTAACGTCGAATCGTTGGATAATTACCACGATTCACAAGGCATTACAGTTGTATACTGACCAGTTGCATTGACACTGGTTCAGTAAGTGAATTAAGGTGAGGGAGAGCTGGATCTTTGAAGAAAATTACGAGTGTGTTGAGAGACTCTGAGTTATTCCCGAGTGTGAGATATTAGAAAAAATATTCCAAACTTACGTGTTAGCATTGATAGAAACACTACAGTGTAACGTAACCTAGACTAGCGTCACGTGTACGAGTGAGACGTAGCGAGAGCGAGTAGCTAGTTAGCGTAGCGTGAGTTTGTGTGTGTGTGTGTGTGAAATTAATTTATTCATGTTGGTTACTGGAGTTGAATAAATATAGAAATTTGCAATTGGTTGTTTGAATGCACCAGTAGATTTGTTATCTATATAAATACATATATATCGGGAAGAACCCTTAACATAAAAAAATTCTATGTGCGTGGTGATTGAGGCCTAAAATGGGGAGATAACCCTGAGTACTTTCTTCGCTGCAGCCAACCAACGAAGATCATAAATTAACTAGGCAAGGTAAGTTGTAATTGTCATATTATAAATTACATTATCTATCATAGTCACATCACCGTCACATATTTGGCGCCCAACGTGGGGCCCGATTCGTTGTATTAATTCCAGTCACACACGCGCACACTTTCACGAGTAGTTAGTTATAACTGTCCAGAAATTAAGGCAACAGAAACGATAGAAAATAAATTAAAAATGTCTACCGTACAAGAATTATTGGGAGAGGCTCAACAATTGGGAATTGAAGATAAGGCCGAACTTCAAGGGTACGTGAAGGGCCGTCAAGAGGAAGAAAGGCTTGAAAGGGCGGCCATAAGAGAAAATGAAAGGGAACAGAGAGAGCAAGAAAAATTGAAATGGGAGCATGAAAAGGAAGTATTGGAACTGAAATTACGTGCGAGTGAAAGTCAAAGCTCGAGTGGAAGTGAGGTTGTAAGATCAACCACCGTGACCCCAAGATTACAACTGGCAAAATACGTAGAGGGAGACGATATCGAGCCGTTTATTGAGCGATTCGAAATAGTTGCAGACACGTATAGATTAGATAATGATATAAAGAAGCTCGAGTTTATTAACTTATTCGATGGGAAAGCCCTCAGCATTCTCCACCGACTCGACAGTACCGCCAGAAACTACGAGAATATGAAAAAGGCTTTGTTACAGGCGTATGGGTTGACGGTCGATGACGCTAGGAATCAGTTTTGGTGTGCACTCCTACAGGATAAGGAGACTGTTGCACAGTTTAGTGCACGTCTGACCAGTTACCTGGATCAGTGGTTGGAGAAGGCCGAAACACCTAAGACTTTGGAGGGGGTAAAAGACTGGTTGCTTTGTACACAGTTGGAGAAGTCTTGTCCCCCAGAATTGTCGGCTCAGCTGAAAACCAACAAGGTGAAAATGTTGGAAACAATGGTGGATATGGCGGACGCCCATTTTACCGCGTATGGTTATCATACGCGGATTCAGCCTAATAAGAAAATTAATCAATCGAATAAGCCTTCCCAGGACTCTGCTGTTTCATATAACCAGTCGAGTAAAAATCATTCACAGCAGCAGAGTCAAATTGTTCGTCAGCAACCTAACCCTCATTTTAATCATACTCAGAAACAAGGTAATAATCACTATTCGCAGCAGTCAAATCAGTACCGTTACCAAGGAAAGAGTAATTGGAAAATTAGTAATAACCATGTTGGAAATAAGGGTTATTATCAGCGATCGGCAGCTGCAACACATGGTGAACCACAGTATTCACCTGTGGCGGTTCAACCTAGGGTAGAACCACGAGTGCCTCAGTCGGTTCACGAACCTCATCAATTGTGACTAAACGCGACAGGAGTCTCGAAAGGTAAGTCTGGTTTCCATATTTGTCCTGGAATGGTTAACGGGATATCTGTTGAAGTCTTTCGAGATAATGGGTCATCGGGGTGTTGTGTCGCTGATGGTTTAGTTGCTTCTAATGATTTTACAGGGGAGCAGGTAACTATCACTATGATTGATGGTACCAGGAGGCTCTATCCTCTTGCTAAAGTTGCAGTGGAGAGTCCATTCTATACAGGCCATGTAATGGCAGCAGTCATGCAAATCTGTGTCAGATTTGGTAATAGGAAATATACCATGGGTTAAGAATGCGTGTTCAGTGGAAGTTTCCACACAGACTGGTGCAGCTGCTGTAACCAGGGGTATGGCGCAGGCGAAGAAAACAGTTGTTCCACTTCAAGTGACAACTGCCGCCGACCTCGTCAATTGCGAGGATGTAATTGCAGAGCAAGCAAGTGACCCTTCATTGGCACTTGTTCGCAAGCAGGCACTTGAGGGTGAGAGTAGAGATCGACATGGTATTGTAACCAGTTATGTCAGGAGGAGAAACCGGTTTTACCGACGTACAGTAAACCCCGATGGGGAAGAGAGGGTTCAGTTTCTCGTACCAGAGAAATACCGACAGGCTGTGTTTACCCTGGGTCATCATTCTATATTAGGGGGTCATATGGGGATGAGGAAAACAATTGATAGGATTCAGTCTCATTTCTATTGGCCAGGTATGGGGAGAGAGATAGGGAGAATGTTGAGGTCATGTGACGTTTGTCAGAAAACGTGTGACAGGGGTCAGGTGAAGCCCGCACCACTAAAACCTCTACCGCTTATCTCAGAGTCATTTGAGAGAGTAGCGGTTGATATCGTTGGACCGATTATTCCGAGGGCTACGGACGGTGCCAAGTACATTCTTACCTGTGTGGATTTCGCGACCAGATGGCCTGAAGCAGTGCCTCTGCGTGATATAGAAGCCACTACATTGGCTGAAGCCTTGTTGGATATATTCTGTCGTGTCGGCATACCAAAGCAGGTATTGTCCGATCGAGGCAGTCAATTTACCTCCGCGATGATGGAGGAATTGTGGAGATTACTCTCAGTTAAAGGATTGAGGAGAACACCTTATCATCCAATGTGTAATGGGTTGTGTGAGAGGTTTAATGGTACTCTCAAGAAAATGTTGAGGAGGATGGCAGTAGAACAACCTAGGGAGTGGTCCAGGTATATCTCGCCACTACTGTTCGCGTATCGCGAAGCACCTCAGGCATCGTTGCAATTTAGTCCATTCGAGTTAGTGTATGGTAAACCTGCTCGAGGACCACTTCAGGTTCTACGTGAACTTTGGGACGATGAGGAATCGGATCCCGTGGTGAAAACCACTTATTCTTATGTAATTGATTTGGCAGAACGATTACAGCAAACCTGCGAGATTGCAAAGCAGGAATTAGCTAAAGCGAAAGAGGTTCAGAAGTCCTACTACGATAGGAAAACTAAGCTCCGAACGCTACAGGTAGGGGGGAAGTGTCTCGTTCTGTTACCAACAGCTCATAATAAGTTGTTGGCTCAGTGGAAGGGTCCCTTTGAAGTAGTCAAAAAGGTGAATGACCTTAACTACATAGTTAAAATCAAAGGTGAAGCCAAGCGGTTCCATATTAATATGCTTAAGGAATATTACACCACCCAACAGGGGTGTACTTCCATTGTTACCACAGTTGGGGCAGGCTGTTGTAACATCACCTCAGAACAGAGTGAAGTGTTAAGTCTAGTCCGTGGTCATTTTTCCCCAGCAGTAGACATGGTTAGCGCTGCGCTGCTGTGGTAATCCCCGAGGGTGACGAGGGATATACTCCGCAGACGGCTGAAGCTCGTCAAGGTGAGACAGTGGCTGAGGTCTCCGTTTCGGAGAATTTAAGACCAGACCAGCTTGCAAGAGTCAATGCGGTACTGGCAAAATATTCACGTGTGTTCTCTGACAGGCCTGCTGTTGCTAACGTAGCCTGTCACGAGATTCAGCTTACGAGCGACACACCAGTGAGGGTGAAACCATATCCTATTCCTGTACGGCTGATTGATACAGTACGTAAGGAAATTAATGACATGGAAGCAGCTGGTATCATTGAAAGGTCGGACTCGTCTTATTCTAGCCCTATTGTTGTGGTTCGGAAGAAGGACGGTGGTGTACGCATTTGTGGAGATTACCGGCGTGTCAACGCTGTCACTAGGGTCGATGCAGAACCCATGTGTGATCAGCAAGAGATTTTTGCTAGGATTAGCAATTCTCAGGTGTTCTCTAAGATGGATTTGGCTAAGGGTTTCTTTCAGATACCACTGGAGAAACGAAGTCGTCTCCTCACGGCTATATCCACGCCAAATGGGCTGTATCATTTCAAGGTACTACCTTTTGGTCTTACTAATTCTCTCGCCGTGTTTAATCGTGTCATGCGTCAAGTATTACATGGCATTGAAGGGGTTGAAGCTTTTGTTGGCGATGTTCTCGTGCACTCAACCACGTTTGAGGAGCACATTGTGATATTGCAAGCTGTCTTGCAACGACTGCAGGAATATAACATGACAGTCAAGCCATCGAAGTGTGAATTGTTTCAGTAGGAGGTACAATTTTTGGGTCACACTGTAGGTGGGGGACGTTGTGGGTGCCAAAATGACAAGATAAAGAAAATCAAGGATGCCGCACGGCCCGTTACAAAGAAACAGGTGCGCTCATTCTTGGGTCTTACAGGTTATTACCGTAAGTTTATCCCAAACTTTTCTGCCATTGCACATCCACTTAGTGAGCTCTTAAGGAAGAATGCTCCTAATAAAATCTCATGGGTCAGAACAAGAAGAAGCATTCGTTTCACTTAAGAATCTTCTTTGCAAGGAACCGATCTTGCAGTTGCCTGACAACCAACGGCCATTCATACTTAGGACTGATGCTTCTCAGTATGGTCTTGGTGCAGTTCTATTCCAGGAGAAGGATGGGGAAATATTCCCTGTTGCATATCACAGTCGTAAACTGAAGTCTGCTGAAGGAAATTACAGTACAGTGGAAAAGGAACTTCTGGCAGTAGTAGAAGGTATTAAGAAATACTACTACTATCTGTATGGTGATAATTTTGTGTTAGAAACCGATCATATGCCCCTGGAGAGTTTGCGTACATCAAAGAATGCCAACGCACGACTTATGCGTTGGGCCCTCTATCTGCAACAGTTCAACTTCACAGTACGATACATAAAGGGAAGTGCTAATGTCGGGGCGGACCTTATGTCACGATTGCTTGAAGGAGAGTTAACCGAGTAAATATTCATGCGAAGATCGACCGGCAGAAGTATCCTCCGGGTCGAATTGCTCGTTAATTGTTACTTCTCCGAGCGCAACGAGCACGAATCTTATAAGACTCAGATTCAAGGGGATTCCTAGAGTTGGGGAAAAATCCGATGTTATATGTATTGTATTTTGTGAAACTTATCCAAGACACGGATTCCAGCGGTTTACTCTGATCCAAGGCTCGGATAATTTACTAACAATATATTGCCTTCCAGAGATATTATTGCATTATTTTTTGTGTAACCTTATCCAAGACACGGATTCCAGCGGTTTACTCTGATTCAAGGCTCGGATAATTCACTAATATATATATTGCCTTCCAGAGATATTGTTGCATTTCCTACATATTATGTAACAAATACACAATGCATTACATACACCACACTTATATATTGCTTAAATGTGTACAAATTGTACTAAGCGGAAATTACCAGGTACATTCATTCTTGTCTCGGAGTTTCTTCCTAAGATTGAAAAGCTAAAGTAACTGTTGGGAGTTTTCCACTCATTGGCAAAAATGAACACGTATCTGGTGATAGTAATTGACACATACAAGAATAAGTGAAGTGTGGATGAATTATTATTGTAAAGTTATACATGCAAAGGCGTCGTTACCACTTCACGAATCTATTAAACATCGCATAGAGCAATGTCTTTTTTGTGTGTGCGAATGTCACGAGTCAGACATAGACTCGTGACGTAATGTAAGCATAAGTAATAGAATGTTCTAGAGTAGTGGAATATTCCATACAGATGAGACAAAGGAGACAGGAGTGGATTAAGATGTAGGTGCAGTCTAGTTAATCCGCAGGTACTGGATAAATACACCAGGTAGAAAAAAGGTAAAAGCGTCAGGTCGGTTTCAACTGAATTTGCACATCTTGTCTTCTAGGTGTTCGTACGTTAATTACATCTTGTATTAATAAATTATGCTACTAGGGTAACTTATGGTATTGCAAATGATCGTGAAGTGGAGGGAGATTATCGGGAATTATTAGTATGCCATAGGTAAATTGCAATTGCATGTATAACTAAGGAATGAGAGGGTACCATGTAAATCGTAGCCAGTTAGAAAAAAAAAAACGAACAAGGATAGGAGGAGGAGCCAGTAAAATTTTGAACTTGCAGCCTCTCAATTAAAATTGGAAATGAAGGTCAGTTTGGACAAGACACACTTGAAGAAGGGAACACACTCGTATCGTCAGCTTCCCTTGCCTGAATTACCTGCACGTGTAGAGTGGGGAGTGAACAACGTAACGTCGAATCGTTGGATAATTACCACGATTCACAAGGCATTACAGTTGTATACTGACCAGTTGCATTGACACTGGTTCGGTAAGTGAATTAAGGTGAGGGAGAGCTGGATCTTTGAAGAAAATTACGAGTGTGTTGAGAGACTCTGAGTTATTCCCGAGTGTGAGATATTAGAAAAAATATTCCAAACTTACGTGTTAGCATTGATAGAATCACTACAGTGTAACGTAACCTAGACTAGCGTCACGTGTACGAGCGAGACGTAGCGAGAGCGAGTAGCTAGTTAGCTTAGCGTGAGTTTGTGTGTGTGTGTGTGTGAAATTAATTTATTCATGTTGGTTACTGGAGTTGAATAAATATAGAAATTTGCAATTGGTTGTTTGAATGCACCAGTAGATTTGTTATCTATATAAATACATATATATTGGGAAGAACCCTTAACATAAAAAAATTCTATGTGCGTGGTGATTGAGGCCTAAAATGGGGAGATAACCCTGAGTACTTTCTTCGCTGCAGCCAACCAACGAAGATCATAAATTAAACAGGCAAGGTAAGTTGTAATTGTCATATTATAAATTACATTATCTATCATAGTCACATCACCGTCACACTCTCACTTACTCAGATGGGGCTGGTGTCAGTAATACCGCCCGTGGTCTGCCTGGGAACTAAGGGAATTACTCAAGGTTTAGAGTAAAAACTTGGACTTGTCTCTATCTACTGAGGTATATAGTAGAATTACAAGTTACAGATTATATAAGACACCAAGTCCGTGTCTTCTTAAAATATGTACAAGTGAAACAGGAGTGAAATAGAGAGAGGAAGCGGGACTATACTGCTCTCTGTAATTGTCAAAGGGTAAGTGCAGCGCTCCACTCTCGCTCCTCACTGACCTCCCATGCCAACTGTACGTGACAGATTGTAATGATGGCTTGGATTAAGCTAGGATTATATATGAAATATATTCATGTTGGATACAAGCCTATATAAAAATAATATGAGTAAATATATATTGTCCCTTTCTTTACATATAAGACGACAATATGGTTATTGTTATAGGATGGAATATAACGTGGAAATAATTAGAGGGTGCGGTCTGGCAATCAGGGCTTCAGGACGGAAAGTTCAGATCACACTGCTGAAGTCAGCAAAACTCAGGATGTTTCGTTTGGTGAGGCCTCGTGAGGTATGTGAACTGATATCAAAACCATAACGGTATATTCCTCCACCCATGGGCGTGTCGTGGGAGTGATGCGGGCGCGGATACACACACACTAACACATTTCATCTTTCCTTTCTCACACACTAACCCCTTCCACCTTCTTCCCCACATACTAACCCCTTCCACTTTCTGTCTATTTTACATACTAACCCACACATTAACCTTTTCACGTTCTATCTATTCCACACACTAGCCCCTTTACTCTCACACTCTCTCACTTTCCTTTCTTCCATCCCACGCAATAAACTTTCTCACGTTGACCTAAGAACACACAAAAAAAAACTCTCTTTCTCACACACTACCTACCTACCCATGCTCACCTACACTTCTCTCCCCACGCAGCATCCTACCCCACCCACCCCTGTCCTTCCCCTCCCAAGTTCAAAGCTCTCACGTTTTCTCTCTCACACTGTCTGGCAGCAATTATTATCTTCTCCATCTCGACCTTCCTCCTCCTCCACCCTCTCCTATTCCCCATCCTTCCTTCTTTCCTTTTGTTTCTTGTTAACCTTCGTCATCCTTTGGGCATCAACAGTTTTTATATTCTATCTCCTGTATTTCTTCTTCTGGTTTTCTGTCTCCTTCACCTCCTTTCATTCATCTCCTCTCCCTCTTCGTTCTTCTTCTATTTCCTTCACTTCCTCTTTTATTCTTACCTCTCCTTTTCCTCCTAAACTTCTCCTCTCCTTCTTGAGTCACTTCTTTCCCTCCTTGCACTTCTGTTTCCCTTAACTCCCCTTTAACTTAATATGCCTCATCCTTTTACCTCTTCTCTTCCTCCCTTTAACTTTCTCCCTTCTTCCCTCGTATTTCTCTATTTCCTTCACCTTCTATTGTCTATTTTTACCTAGTAATCCCTTTCCTCTTACCTTTCCATCTTCTCCTCTTCCAAACTTCCCTCCTCTTCCCTCCCTCTATGTAGTACTTATTTAACTCCTCTTTTCCATTTCCTCTTACCTCTCCATCTTCTCTCTTCTAAACTTCCCACCTCTTCCCTCCCTCTTTGTACTTCTTTAACTCCTCTTTACTCTTCGTCTTACTTCTTTTTTAAATTTCTCCTCTCTTCCCTACCTCTATGTAAGTACTTCTTGAACTCCTCTTTTTCTTATATAACCTCTCCTATACCTCCTCCTCATCTTCTCAACTTCTCCCCTCTTCCCTTCCTTCAACCCACTTGGCCTCTCCTTCTAAATTTCATACCTCTCTCTACCTCAACCCACCTTCTAAATTTCATGCCTCTCTCTACCTCAACCCACCTTCTAAATTCCATGCCTCTCTCTACCTCAAGCCATCTTCTAAATTCCATGCCTCTCTCTACCTCAACCCACCTTTTAAATTTCATGCCTCTCTCTACCTCAACCCACCTTCTAAATTTCATACCTCTCTCTACCTCAAGCCAATTGGCCTCATCTTGTAAACTTCTTGTCTGCTTCATCCTCTACCCACTTGCCTTGACTCTGCTTCTAACTAACTAACCAAGCTCTCCTCCTCCTCCTTAACTCTCCTCCAGGCTACATCATGATCCTCTTACCATTATCTTACCCTCCTCTCTCTCTCTCTCTCTCTCTCTCTCCCTACATTTATCTCTTTCGTATTTTCCACTTCTCTCTCTCTCTCTCTCTTTCTCTCTCTCTCTCTCTACATTTATCTCTTTCGTATCTTCCACTGCTCTCTCTCCCTCTCTCTCTCTCTCTCTCTCTCTCTCTCTCTCTCTCTCTCTCTCTCTCTCTCTCTCTCTCTCTCTCTCTCTATATATATATATATACTAGCTGCTCCGCCGCCCTTCGGGCGGCTAGGAGCCGCTAGCTCCTGCGGAGGGCTGGCGGCCTGCGGCCGCCCTTCCACCGCCCTTCGGGCGGTTTGGAGCAGATCGGGTGGTGGGTGGATAGAAGGAAGGGAAGGAGGGAAGGAAGGGGGAGAGGGAGGGATGGTTTAGTGGTTAGATAAAATAAATGGATGGATGGATGATTAGTAATAGAGGTGGGTGGGTGAATAATTGGAGGTATTAGTCGTTTTTAAATGTTTATTATATCAATCTTTCTCCCTCATTCAATAACTCCATCATTCTAATATTAGCATAATTAATAATATTTCCTTCTTTTTCTATTAATTGCGTCACTAAGCATTTTACTGAAGTGCCTCCTGGTAAACGACATTTTTCACGACTCCGGTTGACGACAATAAATATGGCAATATTGAAAATCAATTTGACAAAAGTGAAACTCTATAGGACAATAATGAGAATCAATATGACAATGGTGTTTGATACTGGAGCAGGAATCAAGAGCTCAAGAAAATATAGTACAAAATATTGGTATTTATTGAAAGAATTACCGTTTTCCCGGTAGTTTGCCCAGGTTAGGTCCCGGTAGTCTGATGCGGTTTAGGTAAGGTCAGGTAAGGTAACGTCAGGCTAATTTCAAAATGCCCCATTTGAATATGCCCTATCTTGGCAATAATGAAAATCAATTAGACAAAACTGAAACTCAATAGGACAATACTGAGATTCAATATGACAATGGTGTTTGATACCGTAGCAGGAATCAAGACGTCAAGAAAATAAGTTACAAAAATATTCTACCAATCAGAAAATAAATATGGCAATAATGAAAATCAATTTGACAAAACTGAAACTCTATAGGACAATACTGAGAATCAATATGACAATGGTGTTTGATACTGGATTACAAAAATATTCTACCAATCTGAAAATAAATATGGCAATAATGAAAATCAATTTGACAAAAGTGAAACTCTATAGGACAATAATGAGAATCAATATGACAATGGTGTTTGATACTGGAGCAGGAATCAAGAGCTCAAGAAAATAATGTACAAAAATATTGGTAATTATTGAAAGAATTACCGTTTTCCTGGTAGTTTGCCCAGGTTAGGTCCCGGTAGTTTGGCCAGGTTAGGTCCCGGTAGTCTGATGTGGTCTAGGTTAGGTTAGGTAAGGTCAGGTAAGGTCAGGCTAATTTCAAAATGCCCCATTTGAATATGCCCTATCTTGGAAATGGGGCATTTGTGGAGGAAATGCCATAGAAGAAAATAGTCTTAGAATGGTCTAAATAAGTGGGTAATGAAGGTAGAAAAACGGTATGCAATAACGGTAATTCATTCAATATTTACCAAAATATTATACCAATATGGTAGAAATCAATCATAAAAATGGATAAAATGTAATAATATAGGTAAACGACAATATACTTACTGAGATAAGGCATAAACAAATCGAATAATATCCGTGCTGTAGCCTTAAATTATGTTCATGAGCTGTTGATTTCTGGACCAGTATCCGATAATTTAATAATAGAATACGTGTTCTCATTTTTAGGGGTAACTACTTTATTACTCATGGCGCTGCTGTACGCAAACCAATGAACCTAGGAAGCTTTAGTTTACAGATTCTGGTGTGTAAAATCAAGCTCTACAAGTCTGTAAGAAAAAATTTACCTAAATGAAACTTTAAAATTGACCGTGTTTTTGCGAAAGGCTGAACTGTGGTATGGTGATTCCGTAGATTTTTCCCCTGTAATTTATTATTATTTCGCTAGCACGTTTCGTTATATGTGGTTTCGTTGTATGACCCCCCCTAAACCTGAACGGGATCAAGACTCACCTACATGCAAATTTTGAGGACACAAAGTTGGACGGTTTAGGCGTGCATCGCGGACACACACACACACACACACACACACACACGCAGAGAGAAGCTTGGCTTTATGTATATAGATATATATATATATATATATATATATATATATATATATATATATATATATATATATATATATATATATATATATGATACCTCTCTCTCTCTCTCTCTCTCTCTCTCTCTCTCTCTCTCTCAAACAGTTTATTCCACACTCTTCAGCACAATTCCCCCCCTCTCTCTCTCTCACATAGTTTATTCCCCCCACCCTCTCTCTCTCTCTCTCTCTCTCTCTCTCTCTCTCTCTCTCTCTCTCTCTCTCTCTCTCTCTCACACACATAGTTTATTCCACACTCTCTTCAGCACAATTCCTCCCCCTCCCTCTCTCTCTCTCTCTCTCTCTCTCTCTCTCCTTTGTTCCTTATCACGTACATCTTATCTCTCCTTTGTTTCTAATCGCTCTACTTTCTTCCTTATATCGCTATCATCCCGTCTTACCTTTACATTCTCCCTCTCCCTTTTAATCCCTTCCGGCTTCTTCCTTAATGACATCCTCTCTCTCTCTCTCTCTCTCTCTCTCTCTCTCTCTCTCTCTCTCTCTCAACAAGACGGTGGTAATGCATTTTCACACATCCACCACACCTGTACCACCACCTGCAGTCACTCTCGGAGGTCACCCGGAGGCAACCAAACTCCTGGGGATAATAATAGACAACAAATTGGACTGGAAGCATCACATCACCACCATCACCCAGTCAGCCTCTTATCGCCTCTATATGATAAGAAGGCTCAAATCCCTAGGCACACCAGAGTGGGAGCTGAGGGGTATTTACCAAATGTTTGTACTCCCCAAGCTACCTAACATATGCAGCCCCAAGTTGGTCTCCATCCATCATCAACACCCAGAAGAAACAACTTGAGAGGATATAGAAAAGATCCTGCTGTATCATACTGGGCAATAATTACACCACCTTCAAAGAAGCCCTAAACACCCTACAGATGACCTCCCTGGACAGCACACACCTTAACATCCTAAAGGGATGCAACGAACAACTGCTGAACAACCCCAGACACCGTGAAATGCTTCCCCCCAGGCCCCCGCCTCCCACCACCACGTCGTGAAACCCGACATTCCAACATCCTCACACCGATAGGAGCACGTACTGACCGCTACAAGCACAGTCCCATACCTTCAATTGTAAATATAATTAACAGAAAATAACAACATCAAGAATCAATGTCAGCCTTCAAATTCAACTCCTCATACATAATTTTTTACATTTATCGTTATCACATTGTTCATTCATCTATATAATTTCTCATTATATTATTCATCTATTTATATTTTCTTCCATATAGAATATCATCATGTTCATGTATCAATTTGTGCATTTTCAGCCTTGTGGCTGCTATATCAATAAACCGTTTATTATTATTATTATTATTACACACACACACAGTTTATTACCATCATTCTTCAGCACAATACCCACACCCTCTCTCTCTCTCTCTCTCTCTCTCTCTCTCTCTCTCTCTCTCTTTAACACACATACATACACACAGTGTTTTTCATTACTCTTTAGCACAATACTCCCCCCCTACTCTTTCTCTCTCTCTCTCTCTCTCTCTCTCTCTCTCTCTATCTGACTCTCTCTCTCTCTCTCTCTCTCTCTCTCTCTCCAGGCACAATTCCTCCCCTTCATTTTTCTCTCTCTCTCTCTCTCTCTCTCTCTCTCTCTCTCTCTCTCTCTCTCTCTCTGCTCTCTCTCTCTCTCTCTCCAGCACAATTCCTCCCCTTCACTTTCCATTCTCTCTCTCTCTCTCTCTCCCTCCAGCACAATTCCTCCCCTTCACTTTCCCATTCTCTCTCTCCAGCACAATTCCTCCCCTTCACTTTCCCATCTTGCTCCCCACCCCCCGTCCATCACCATATTATTCACCCTACTTACCCATCTGCTAGCACCAAGGTTCTCATTTGTGCCTCCTTGTCCCACCTTAATCACCTCATCTTGCAACACCCCCCCAAGCCCACGTCTGCCTGATGGTGTTATTGTGGTTTCTTAAGGGTAGATTCTCTTGTTGGTAAATTGAAAGGTGTGTGATCCTTACAAACTACAGTATACCAGAAAACAGACGCTCTCAATGGCACTAATAGGGATCTGTTGTTTCCTGGCATTGTTTGGAGGAATCAGAGACCTTCCAATAATTCACCAACAATATAATCTCCCCTTAATTAATGGAAAAGACCCTCTCCTCCTTCTTGTTATCTCCTTACGTTAGCCCCAATACGAGAGAATCTGGAGCACCTTCTTTTTCCTACCAACCTCACCGCAACGATCTGGGTTTCACAGTATTATGTTGTTCAATCAATATTTTCCAAACAAGCTCGGTTATGGAGGAGGAGGGGTTAGTTAGTTAGAAGCAGAGTCAAGGCAAGTGGGTAGAGGATGAAGCAGACAAGAAGTTTACAAGATGGGGCCAAGTGGGTTGTGTTAGAGAGAGGCATGAAATATAGAAGGTGGGTTCAGGTAGAGAGAGGCATGAAATTTAGAAAGTGGGTTGAGGTATAGAGAGGCATGAAATTTAGAAAGTGGGTTGAGGTAGAGAGAGGCATGAAATATAGAAGGAGAGGCCAAGTGGGTTGAGGTAGAGAGAGAGAGAGAGATGAAATTTAGAAGGAGAGGCCAAGTGGGTTGAGGTAGAGAAAACATACAACATACCTGACACGGCTGGGTGAGGTGTCAATGCAGTTTGATTTAGGTTAAGGACCCTGTGATCGTGTATGAAAATTGGAGGCTTCTGATTCCTGCTGACTATAACCACGAACACAAGCTCCTTCCCTATTGGTGGTGTTTCGCGGCAGTAATTGAAGGACTCATTTACCTCCAATTTTCAAACTACATCACAGGGTCCCTTGATTGAGGAAAGGACTCATCTTACTTCAAACCTGACACTGGGAGGGGGAGGTGTCAATGCAGTTTGCTTTGATCACAGTGCAACTAACTTTTTATGTGTTGCAGGTTGTATTGAGTTTAATATCCTTTTGCCTGTGTGTCTGTGTGTGTGTGCCTTTTTTTATTTTCTCTCTTTTCATCTCGTGTCTTGCTTGAGCTTTCTTCTTCCCGTACAACACACACACACACACACACACACACACACACACACACATTCTCTCTGTCAGTCTGTTTGTCTCTCATTTGCTTGTTTATTTGCTTTCCATTACTGGCTTTTGCTTTATTTAAGTGACATCCATGTGCTGAGAACCTCATTTGTGTGTGTGTGTGTGTGTGTGAGAGAGAGAGAGAGAGAGAGAGAGAGAGAGAGAGTGTGTGTGTGTGTGTGTGTGTTACTTCTTTGTCTCTCACTTTCTCTTCTCTTCACCACCTCGTCATTGCTGTTATCCCCTTCTTCCAATTATTCCCTCTCCCTTACTCTCATCACCATTTCCATTACGTTGTTTTTATCCTCCCATCATTCTCTCTCTCTCTCTCTCTCTCTCTCTCTCTCATCATGCCCCATCTTGTAATAGTTAGCAGAATTTGCTACTTTGAGGGGGTTACTTTGATGTGGATACCTCTAAGGTAGATACATCAGTCAAGGTAGAGAGTGGGAGGAAGAGTGGGGGGGGGGAGAGAAAGGAGGATGAGTGGGGGGAGAGAAAGGAGGATGAGTGGAAGGGAAGAGTGGGGGGAGAGAAAGGAGAAAGAACGGGAGGGATGAGTGGGGGGGAGGGAAGAGTGGGGGGAGAGGAAGGAGGCAAGTTGGGAGAGAGAAAGGAGGGAGGAGTATGAGAGAGAAAGGAGGGAAGATAGGGAGAGAGAAAGGAAGGAAGGGTGGGAGAAAGAAAGTAGTGAAGAGTGGGAGAGAGAAAAGAAGGAAGGATGGGAGAGGAAGGAGGAAGAGTGGGAGAGGAAGGAGGAAGAGTGGGGAAGGAAGGAGGAAGAGTGGGAGAGGAAGAAGGAAGAGTGGGAGAGGAAGGAGTGAAGAGTGGGGGAGAGGAAGGAGGAAAAGTGGGAGAGGAAGGAGGAAGAGTGGGAGAGAAAGGAGGAAGAGTGGGAGAGGAAGGAGGAAGAGTGGGGGAGAGGAAGGAGTGATGAGTGGGAGAGGAAGGAGGAAGAGTGGGAGAGAAAGGAGGAAGAGTGGGAGAGGAAGGATGAAGAGTGGGAGAGGAAGGAGGAAGAGTGGGGGAGAGGAAGGAGTGAAGAGTGGGAGAGAGGGAAAGGAAGGAAGGGTGGGAGAGGAAGGAGGAAGAGTGGGGGAGAGGAAGGAGGAAGAGTGGGAGAAAGAAAGGAGTGAAGAGTGGGAGAGAAAAAGGAGGAAGAGTGGGACGAGAGGAAGGAGTGAAGAGTGGTATAGAGAAAGGAGGAAGAGTGGGAGAGAGGAAGGAGGAAGGGTGGGAGAGGAAGAGTGGGAGAGAGGAAGGAGGAAGGGTGGGAGAGGAAGGGTGGGAGAGGAAGGAGATAAGAGTGGGGGAGAGAAAGGAGTTAAGAGTGGGGGAGAGGAAGGAGTGAAGAGTGGGGGAGAGGAAGGAGTGAAGAGTGGGGGAAAGGAAGGGTGGGAGAGGAAGGAGTTAAGGCCGTATTGTTAAACTCCACCTTCCCCGCACTGGGAACGAACCTCTCGAAGGGTTCTCTTCTGGAAGAGGGTCCTTCCCGTAACGTTAAACTCTTCCTCTTCTTCACCTTCATTGGGGCCCTTCGCGACAGAGTTGGTAATACTTGTATTGGTTTGTTTACATTTTGCCAGCTACGTGAGTGTCCTGAGTTTACCACCTCGTCACTTTTCACCGCTGTTAGTAAAGGTAATGACCGTTTTTGTTAATTTTATTTTACTTTTAAAGAGTTTTGAGGTTAAACTAACCTCTAGGTATCATTAAATAAGCCGATATTTACCTTCATTAGTCAAAAGAATTTCTACCAAAACAACCGCATTGAGGCATTTGCCCCACAGTGTATTCAAAATTTTTATTATCCAATATTTATTATGGTGGACCTATTATGATGAGTTTTTGATGCTTATTTTTGTTATATAATGACAGAGCTCCAATAAAATTAGCTTAACACTATATAGTTACCATATAGGAAGCCCTGATGTAATGATTAGTTTTGAGTACAATGGGCCAAGGCCTGGTGTGGTAAAATTATATAAATATTAACATTAATTTATAGCAGATTGTTAGAATATTAGGTCTAGTGATAAAATTCTACTGTCACAAATTGAAAAAGCATCAACTACAGAAAAGAAAACTATCAATCTTATTACAAAAAGTAGCAGCATTAATTATCTAAATTATTACCTATTTATTTACTTTATAAAGCGTGTGAGGCATATAAATTTGGCCATTAATTCATTAGAATAAGCCTATAATGAATAAAACAATTATTTTGTTACCAAGTTAAGTATTACCACTAGTCTAACCTAAATGTATGCTTAAGATGACAGTACTGTATTGTTATTTATAATGTCCATTTTCCAATTTTCATAGCTCATCTTCGTTGTCCCCTTCGTGGAAGCACCTACCACCTCGTCAAAGGCAGCAGAGATGGGGTTACCTATTTATATATAAACTATCTATAGCTCTCCCCTCCCGTCCCCTCATATATCAGACAATCAAAATGTCTCTTCCACACTGCTTTCACATCCTCACTTCCACTCACAGTAACTCCGTCCTCTCTCTTCATTCTCATGCTACCAGACTTTCCTTCTCTTTTTACCTCCTTCCAGAATAATATCTTGTTTTCTTTAAACTTCTCACTGTTTCTTACCAAACTCATCTACTCTCCTTTTACTCTCACTCACCATCCTCTTCACTTTTCTCTTACATACATTATATTCTCTCTTCCACTTCCTCCGACATGTTCTCCTATATGCCTTCCTTTTCTTCTCTACTGCATCTTTCACTTCTTCTGACCACAAAGCACTCCCTTTCTTGCCCCTCTTCTGTGTCTAGTATCCCACTACCTCTGCTGCTGTCCTCATTACTAGTTTCCTAAACATTTCATACACATCATTCACTCCCACTCTCTACCCTATAGGCAGCTACAAACACAAAAAATAAATAAATGAATAAATATTGTGCAGTACATGACGTTTATTTCTCCTAAAACTGGACAGGAATGGGAAAGGCATGTCAACGAACCTATCTGTTTTTTTTATAAGCCGTCTCAAGTGTGGAACAATTCAATGATGAAGGTTGATGTGTGGTGGTTAGTGCAGATGTTTGAGTCTTGGACAGTTTGACCACAAGTCTTGACAGAAAAAAGTTGGACATGAAGGCATATTTTAAACATCCACATAATACAACAGGAGATTGAAAGGGTAGTGTTATACAATTACTCACTCTCATTAAGAAAATAATAAACTTGATTTGTATATTTTTTTTATTATACAGTAGGTAAAGTAAGGCATGAGGATGCTGGAAGGGATGGATATTGATGGGAAAGAAATGAGAGTAATGAGTCGGAAACTGTTACATGTCAATAATATTAAAAGTTTTCCCTTATTCTATTTTGTCCCTTCAACCTCCCTGCCATATTTCTACGCCCCTGTACCTGCAATTCAACATTTTGCAAGGCATGGTTGTTAGGGATTTCTTGCACTTCCCCCTCAGGCAAAACAAGTCTTGTTTGCACTGCTATATTGTGCAATACAAAGGAAGCAACAATGATTGCTTGTGTGGTTTCTAACCCTGTACTAATTTTCTTTCCTAAGTAACTAAACCTCCTTTTAAGAACACCAAATGCCCGTTCCATAGTGTTTCTGGTTGCTGCATGAGAAAAATTATATGCTTCCTCATGAGCATCACTCGGAGATGCCACAGGAGTAAGGAGGTATGTTTTAAGGGCATATCCACTATCACCAAGTAAGTGATACCTGGGATTCAACCCAGCTTCTAAATCGGCACACAACCTACTATTATGAAAGACTCTACTGTCGTGGACACTCCCAGGCCAGCGTGCTACAACACTGTGGAAACGGAGATCTGGACCACACACCGCCTGTACATTTAATGAAAAGAATCCTTTCCTACATCTAAACAATTCTGAATTTTCAACTGATGGTCGTAAAATTTCTACATGTGTGCAATCTATTGCCCCTACTACACCTGGCATCCTAGCAATGTTGTAAAATTGCTGAACTGTTTGTCGCAGGTCATTACCAGCAGGAGGCAATATATGATGTCTACTCCTACTGGCAATTGCTCTGGAGACAATCTTCAGGCACTGGCTGACTGTGGTTTGGGACACATCATGGCAGTCACCTATGGTCACCTGATGACTGCCCGTGGCCATACATCTTATGGCAATCAGAAGCTGGAGGTGAGGTGGCACTGGACATCCTGTTGAGAAACAAAGCAGTGTACTATACCAGGGTTGTCAAACTCATTTACCCCAGCGGGCCACATTTAATTAGAGTATACAGCACGCGGGCCAGATAATTATCAACAGATCAATACCACATATTAAGGTAGTAATATAATAATAATGGATTAATGATAATAATAATAATGAAAATAATAATAAGAAAGAAAGGTAAATTTTATCTACACCTGTATTTACGTGTAAAGTTATAAACATGAGACAGGCCGACTATCTGGAGCAGAAAATGTGCCGCGAGCCGCATTTAGATGTGTGGCAAGCCCACGGGCCGCGTGTGTGACACCCCTGTACTATACAGTAATGATACCCCACTAGCATATGCTCATTCTGGTTAATTATAATAATTATAATTATAACACTGTAACACAGATATTATGGTTGGTTAGACGAAAAAAAATAAATTTAGCATTTACTTTAATAAATGCTATACTGTATGCTAATATGAGTAACAAACTAGTGTACTGAATGTGAAAATTTACCTCTCAAATCAGCTGCAGCAGGAAGCTCATTTATAACTTCTTCCAGAAGAGTAACTGCAGAAACCTTTCTCAGCCGAAATCGATCCACAAATTCATCAGCGCTCATTGATGTGAAGGGATTAATCCGATCTGCAAAATATTTTTGTCATGGTTAGGTGAGGTAAAGTTCATTACAGTATTTCAGTTGTTAAGAAAGCTGAACAATCAATGAGTTCCTCCTCTTAAAATTCAGCCTTTACATTCAAATATCATTAAGTTTTTGAGCAAGCTGTAATTTCTAGACATCAAGCCAAGATAAACTAATTCTGTCATTGCAACCTTCAATGGTTTGACAGCAAGATATTATTTAAGAAGACATAATTTAATAAATTGGAAGCACATTATAAGTACTACTATACTACCTGTAACAATTCTGCGAGGACGACGTCTGGCACCAGCGAGGGCATTAATCTCTGCATCCAGACGTTCTTCATCATCCCAATCAGCGAATAACTGCAGTTGCCAATCCATTCTTTCAGAAAACTGGAAAATGGACATTATAAATAACAATACAGTACTGTCATCTTAAGCATACATTTAGGTTAGACTAGTGGTAATACTTAACTTGGTAACAAAATAATTTTGTTATTCATTATAGGCTTATTCTAATGAATTAATGGCCAAATTTATATGCCTCACACGCTTTATAAAGTAAATAAATAGGTAATAATTTAGATAATTAATGCTGCTACTTTTTGTAATAAGATTGATAGTTTTCTTCTCTGTAGTTGATGCTTTTTCAATTTGTGACAGTAGAATTTTATCACTTTAGACCTAATATTCTAACAATCTGCTATAAATTAATGTTAATAATTATATACTTTTACCACACCAGGCCTTGGCCCATTGTAAACAAAACTAATCATCACATATCGGCTTATTTAATGATACCTAGAGGTTAGTTTAACCTCAAAACTCTTTAAAAGTATAATAAAGTTAACAAAAACGGTCATTACCTTTACTAACAGCGGTGAAAAGTGACGAGGTGGTAGGTGCTTCCACGAAGGGGACAACGAAGATGAGCTATGAAAACTGGAAAATGGACATTATAAATAACAATACAGTACTGTCATCTTAAGCATACATTTAGGTTAGACTACTGGTAATACTTAACTTGGTAACAAAATAATTGTTTTATTCATTATAGGCTTATTCTAATGAATTAATGGCCAAATTTATATGCCTCACACGCTTTATAAAGTAAATAAATAGGTAATAATTTAGATAATTAATGCTGCTACTTTTTGTAATAAGATTGATAGTTTTCTTTTCTGTAGTTGATGCTTTTTCAATTTGTGACAGTAGAATTTTATCACTAGACCTAATATTCTAACAATCTGCTATAAATTAATGTTAATATTTATATAATTTTACCACACCAGGCCTTGGCCCATTGTACTCAAAACTAATCATTACATCAGGGCTTCCTATATGGTAACTATATAGTGTTAAGCTAATTTTATTGGAGCTCTGTCATTATATAACAAAAATAAGCATCAAAAACTCATCATAATAGGTCCACCATAATAAATATTGGATAATAAAAATTTTGAATACACTGTGGGGCAAATGCCTCAATGCGGTTGTTTTGGTAGACATTCTTTTGACTAATGAAGGTAAATATCGGCTTATTTAATGATACCTAGAGGTTAGTTTAACCTCAAAACTCTTTAAAAGTAAAATAAAATTAACAAAAACGGTCATTACCTTTACTAACAGCGGTGAAAAGTGACGAGGTGGTAGGTGCTTCCACGAAGGGGACAGCGAAGAGGAGGTATGAGTGGCCCAGCGAATTTCAGCGTGGGCTCCTCTCATGAGCGACGCTCTCGCGGGTGGCAAATTTTTAACGGTGCGCTTTCTTACACAAGTGACTCTCTCCCACCACGAGCAACTCTCTCGCACGAAGGTGGAGTTTAACAATACGGCACAAAGTTTAAGAGTGGGGGAGAGAAAGGAGTGAAGAGTGGGGGAGAGACTGAAGCTGGGAGTAAGAAATATTGAGAGATAAATAAGACTTTACAAACAAAATGAAACATTAGTAAAAATACGTATTAAATTGACAGAATGGATAAGGAACAACACAATATCAGGAGAAAGGAAGGAAGGAAGGAAGGAAGGGAGGGGGGAAGGAAGGAAGGGAGGGGGGAAGGAAGGAAAGGAAGGATGGAAGGATGGAAGGTAGGAAGGAAGGAAAGAGGAAGGAAGGAAGGAAGGAAGGAAGGGAGGAAGGAAGGGAGGAAGGAAGGGAGGGAGGAAGGAAGGAAGGAAGGAAGGCATTTATTTACTACTTCATTCGACATCACTAAAGACTCCTCCATCCTCATATCCATCCTTATCCAAAATTCCAACTTACTGGCTTCGAGAAAAATATAAACAAGACACAAGTTTATATTAAGGTTATGCAAAACTCTGTCGCCTCTTCAGTGTTGCCAAATATGTTCCCTAGACATGGGGAATTAGAGGTACCAATGGGGAAACTATATACAGATTGTTCAAGAGTAAATGGGGAAATTTCTATCACACTAAATTATAAAAAAGATGGCAAATATGCGACTATCTTCAAGAGTAAACAAGAATTTCTGAGGTAAAACAAGGGAAATTCTGATGTTGAAGTTGGGCAAATTTCGTCAAGCAGACCTGGCAACACTGCGCCTCTTGTTTGTATGAGTATACAGGGTTATTCAAAACTACATTTACAAAATGACATGGTAAAGTCCTGACATGATATTAAACATATTTCCATATGTATTTTTCAAAAATTTAAAATGTTAATGACAGACATGAACGCCAAATCCATTACCGTGGGCGAATGATCGAACACTTCTAAAACTAACTCCTCCCCCCCCCCCCACAGCACCCCGTGTTCTCTCTCGGGTAGACGAGGGAACTTAATACAACGTATGAAGCAATAAACCCTTATCGATCATGGGATTCAAACAGATCCTTAGGCTTCGAATTGATCCCAAGTATTCGTGTTATTGTTTTGTGGTCGAGTTACACTTACCGAGTGATACGTGTAGATGCCAGGGCGGTACTACTAACTTATCTGACATTACAAGAAACACGAAGCCTTGGGATCGATTAAAAGCCAACGGATCTGTTTGAATCCCATGATCGACAAGGGTTTCATTGCTTCATACGTTTTAAAACTTGCCTCGTCCACTTAAGAGAGAGCAGGGGATGAGGTGGGGGGGAGGTGTTAATTTTAAAGTGTTAGATCATTCGCCCACGGCAATGGATTTGGCTTTCATGTGTGTAATTAACTTTATATATTTTTGAAAAATATATATGGAAATATGTTTAACATCATGTCAGGAATTTACCCTGTCATTTTGTAAATGTAGTTTTGAATAACCCTGTATATACATATACATTTTTTTTTCTATACCTCAACCTCGGGGCTGTAGGCTATCAGTAGCCCGTGACTCTTGCGAGGCCCCGAGATTATTGGGTGTCGCACCAGATGAGACAGTGGAGCTTCGTGGTGATGTTGGTACCGTAGCTTCCCTTCTGCCCCACTAGATTACGACACCTTATTTATACACATCACTATACAGGAGACAAGAGGAGTTACACACACTTACACACACACACACACACACACACACACTAGATGAGACAGTGGAGCTTCGTGGTGATGTTGGTACCGTAGCTTCTCTTCTGCCCCACTAGATGACCACACCTTATTTATACACGTCACTATACAGGAGACAAGAGGAGTTACACACACACACACATACACACACACACACTAGATGAGACAGTGGAGCTTCGTGGTGATGTTGGTACCGTAGCTTCTCTTCTGTCCCACTAGATGACGACACCTTATTTATACACGTCACTATCAGGAGAGAGCAGCTACACCGTCACTCACAGCATCTTGGAATATGGTCTGGCATCTTCTATGTTGTGAATTGACGACGATGTAGGGGGTATTTTCTTGACGTGTCGGCGTACCCATGGTAGTTGACTAACTCGACCGTGGCTGGACCCATCAGATCACCTCGGAAAAATCCCAGACGTTTTCTCGTGGACTCGAACCAAGGCCCTTGCCATTCACAGTCCATCACTTTATCCACTCACAGTCTCACCCCAACCTTCCTGGAGTGAAGACGTGTTCCTGGCGCTCTGCCTGTGTTGTTGTTTGTGTTGTTGTTTGTCTTGTTTCGACATTCTTGTTTGTGTGTTGTTGTGTCTGTGGTGTTATAGGGGTTGTTTATATTTTCTATCTCGCTTTTTTTTGTGGTTTTGCTGTTTGTGGTATTGTTGTTTGTTGTTTATTTTTTTTTTATTGTGGTCCTGTGTGTGTATGTTCGTGTGTTCGTGTGTGTTCAGCTGTTCGCTTCCCATCTAGGCCTTGCCTGGCCTGATGGAGAGCGCGGATTCGGATGTGGCTTCCTGCCTGGAGGCCGACTTGGCCATGTCGGAAGAGGATGAGTCTCCTATCGAGGATCACTGGCCTGAGCTGCCTTCTCGCAACCCTCCCCCCCTCTCCTCGGTCACTCCGCAGCTCAGGTTGCAGCCTTCCACCTCCTCAACCTCTATCAAGCGACCCGTTGATGCCTCGTCCGACTCCTCGCAGGATTCCGATGGTGTGGACTGTTTGCCTCCAGCTGCCAAGACTGCCAAGGGTGCTTCAGCTGTGCATGTCGTACCTTCTCTGCCTCAACGTGGTGTTTCTTTCCTGTATACCAACTCCTTGCCCTCGTCCAACCTTCCTGCTTTTGCCCCAAGAAATGCCTATGTCAAGCTCTCCTTCTCTGGGAACCCATCTACGGACACAAAGCTGCGTTGGTTGTCTGATGTCAACAGGGCCTTCCAGCTGCAGCGTGAACTGGCTGAAGTGAAGATGGCTGCTGTCACCTCCCGGTTTGTCTACATCTCTAGGAAGCGTCAGGATATCATTGATAGAGTGAAGGCTGGTGAATTTTTTTCTCTGCCTCTCATTCTTGAAGACTCACCCGAGAGGCCTCGTAAGTTCCCCAGCTACATCCTTACCCGTTTTCCTATTGATGTTGACCCGAAACTTGCTAAGGAATACCCTGGTGTGTACTTTGCCCGTCGTTTTTTCCAAGATGGTTCCCCCATAAGCCGTATTGTTGTTGTCTGGAGTCAACCTGATCCACCTCCAAATGAGATTTCCTTTGATTTCCTCCCTTGTCTTCCACCGTGTGAGGTGAGGAAACTTCATAATGACCAGCCTTGGTGCTACAGGTGCTGGGGTGTGGGGCATATCTCCCGGTACTGTTCTGCCAGGCCGAAGTGTGCATGGTGTGCTGCCGACCATGATTCCAAGACGTGTCCTGTCAGGGGCGAACCATCACGTCCTGCTGCCTCCACCTCTGAGCCTTCACCTCCTGAGGATACGTCTCGATGGAAGTGTCCACGATGCCTTCAGCCATGGGTTAACGTGTGGCATGGATGTACTCGACGTCAGGTCCAGGCTCGTGTCACTACTATTGCTCCGCCTCCACCACCGCCACCACCACCACCTCCCCAGTCTGCTCCTCCTACCAGCCCTGCCTCACCTCCAGACATGGCCCTCCGCAAGTCTGTTGCTACCCTCATGGCACGATGTACGGCTCTCGAGAACCGCTTTTCTGCCCTTGAAGCCAGGATTGATGGGCTAGTTGCCGCGCAGGCTGCCAATGACTCCAAACTCTCCACCTTGGTCGAGGCTCAGCAGGCCATCATCTCAACTGTCACTACCCTTACCGAAAAGATGGATACTGTTGCATCTCGCCTTGAAAAGCTTTTCGAGTCAGTCCCTTCTCCTGGTCCATCTTCTTCTCCAGGTCGCTCATCTGCCCCCACTCACCGGACTTCTACCTCCAAATACAGAGTTCGCTAGTGATTGCCGGCTGGATGTCATCTCCTGGAATGTATGTGGTATCACCAGTTATGCTAAGCTCACTCAACTCAAGGCCTATGTTTTTCGTCATCATCCCAGTGTTATTTTTCTCCAGGAAGCATTTCCAGGACGGCCGCTCACTGCTGGGCAAGCTCCTCCTCTCTCAGGTTATGTGCCATATGTTCATCTGGTAAGGAATGGTCTCCTGACATACATACATAGCTCCTTGCCACATCGCCTTCTCTGTACCTCCACTGATCCTGACATGACCTTTCAGCTATTTGAGGTTCTACCTGGGAATGGAGTACTACAACTATGTAATGTCTATTCTGCCCCAGCTAGACTCACTCTTGAGGCTCTTCCTTCTCCAACAGTGCGTGGTATGGTTTTTATGGGAGATTTTAATGCTCGGCATTCTGATTTGGGTGATGGTTTTGGCTCTATTAATCGTAATGGTGTTCGTCTCCTTTCATACATCTGCAAGCATCATCTGACACGCTGGGACACTGGCGGTGCCACTCATTGCCGGGGAGGTACTCTGGATTACATCCTCTCGTCTGGCCTGATAGCATCTCGGGTCCTGTGCTCCTCCGTGCCAGACTTATTCTCTGATCACATCGCTCTTCGGTTTCATTATTCTCTAACTGCTGGGTCAAGTGCTTCAGCCACTCGTTTGCGTATTGCTGTGCCCCCTAAATATTGCCCGACTTACATCTTATTCATGGCCCATGTATTCCCTACATTTGACATATCATCAGCTGAACAGTTGTACTCTGAACTTGTATCTGCTACTCATGACTTTTATAGGCTATACGTCTCCCGGCCACACCTCCAGCATCGCCATACTGCCCACTCCTGGACGCTGGATGCACGTATACAAGAGGCAAAGGAGGAGGCTGAACGTGATGGCCTATTGTTTCAAGCCAACCCAACCCCTGACCTGCTCCATCGTTACCAGATATCTAGGGACGCTTTAGTTGCCCTGCAGGAGTGTGCTCACACTGAGTGTTGGCAGCGGTTCACGGACAGTATCAACCAGCAAACAAGTGTGGCTTCTATGTGGCACCTCATCCGTCGGGTTGTTAAAAAGACAACGGCCACTGCTCGTCATCACACTCCCGCCGACTATGCCCAACAACTTGTCGATGCCTGGTCAGAACAATCTACCCCAGCCAGTCTACCCATCCACATACAAGATGCACTCACTTCCCGTGCTGCTGTCCATCGGCTACGTCTAATGTCTGCTCTGTTGCAGGATGATGACGATGATGCAGAGGTGATAACTGAGGAGGAGTTGCGACGTGCTCTCTCTCGGGGTAGAGCTTCTTCCCCTGGTGATGATGGTATTACTTATGCTGTGCTGCGCTTACTTCAACAAGTTCCTGGGAACCCTCTACTTCTACTGTACAATCTTTGTCTTCGTGATGGTTGTGTACCACGAGCCTGGACCAGCAGCACAATAATACCCATCCCTAAGCCCGGCACTGCGAAGTTCAGGCCTATTTCCCTGACTTACTGTTTTTGTAAAGTTATGGAGAGAATCTTACTCAATCGTCTCATGTACAGACTGGAAGATCGCCTTTCTCCATGGCTGTTTGGTTTCCTTCCCCAACGGAGCACACACCACTGCCTAGTCGACCTGTACACTCGCCTTAACAGGGACAGTGTGGTGGCCTTCATTGACCTTCGAAGTGCCTTCGATGTTGCTAATAGAGACGTCATTTTGGATCAACTGGTTGACTTTGGGATAAAGGGTAATCTATTACGGTGGATTCGGGGTTACCTGAGTAACAGGACCTCCCGTGTGTTTTTCAGTGGTGCGCTCAGTCCTTTGCGCAGTTTTCATCTTGGTACGCCTCAAGGGGGTGTTCTCAGCCCATTGTTATTTAATATTCTGATGCATCGGCTGCTCACTTCTCTCCCTGATATACCTGGAACTACAATTACGTGCTATGCTGATGATATCTGTGTTCATTCCACCTCACCGAGGGATCTCCAGCGGTTTCTTGACTCCTTCTCTGTGTCCTCCTCTCACTGTGGCATTATTGTCTCCCCAGATAAGAGCAGAATATTCACCTGCCGCCTTCCTCAAGCTCGGCCAGTGTTCACCATTGGAGGGACTGTCATTCCCATGTGTTCCCAGTATCGCTACCTGGGCGCACCAGTCAATATTTGGCCAATTGTCCCTGCCAGACCGAAAGACCATCCCATTGTCCAGGACTTATTGGGTCGTCTCCAGCGCCGACTTACGCCACTTCAATGGCTCACCAACAACTCCTCGGGCATCTCCATCCCAGTAGCCAGGACCATCTATATTGCTTTTATCCGTTCAGTTGTTGATTACCTCTCCCCTGCTCTGATTCAACTTCCCAGGGCTACTCTTGAAACTTTAGAAAAATTTCAGAATAGAGCAATGAGAATAATTCTCGGTTGTCCAATGTCGACCAGGATAGTGAACATGCAGCGTGAGTTGCGTCTTCCCCCGTTAGTGGAGAGAATTTATTCTAATGTTACTTGCTTCACTGTCAAGTGCCTCCATTTCCCACATCTTTCACCCCATTACTCTCAGTTAGTCAGGACTTCTCTTAGACCAAACTACCCGGTCCCTCCCATACTGCCTGCTGGACGTACTCTTATAAGGTCTGTTTCCTCTATGCTCCGTAGTATTAATATAGATATAATGGTGGCCGACGTCCCCGCAGGACCCCCTCCTTGGATGCTACCAACACCTGATGTGAGCTTCACACCTACTTCCAAGTCGGAACTGCCTTCTCTACAGCGGCAGTTGGCTCTGGAACACATAGAAACAGTGACATCCTCCATCACAGATCCATACTGCCTCTACACTGATGGCTCATTGCAATTGGATGGTGCAGCAGGTTGTGCCGTTTTCTCACCTGACATGGAGTCACCTCCAGGGGGCTGGGTTGGCCGTCGTCTCTGTAACCACTCTAGCTCAACATTGTGTGAACTGTATGCCATTCTGGATGCTGTTAGTCTTGGTTGTCAACGTGGAGTGAATGCTGCCATTTTTTGTGACTCCAGACCTGCCCTTCATTCTCTCTCTAGTGTTCAGCCCACACACTCTACTGTTGTTCAGCAGATTTTATCGTTTTTGTCCTTATTGCGTCATCGTAACTTGACTGTCAAATTTTTATGGGTGCCATCCCATGTAGGTTTATGTCACAATGGTACAGTTGACAGACTCGCAAAGGAAGCCTGCCATCTGCCTCCTCGTGGTGTTGGACGTCCTCTCTCCCTGACATGTTACCTCTCTAAAGTCCGCTCCGCCGCTCTCCTCCCTGTACGGCGACGCAGGGATGCAGAGAGGCCCTTCAGCATCTCCATCACACATTACGAATCTATCTGCCATCACAAATATTCCTACCGTCGTCGAGGCCTCATGGTTCGGAGGCACAATGTAGTCTCTGCTCGTTTGAGGCTTGGCTACCGGCCACCGTGGCAGGTTGCTGGGATGCAGGGTGAGCCTACCTTCACTGAGTGTCGGATGTGTCGAGCACCTCGTGCTAATACTGTAGAGCACTATTGCCTGGCCTGCCCCACTGTCCGACACTTGCTGCCCCGGGGCCTGCCACTTGATGTGGTTTGTCGACACCTGCTGAACCACCAGGTTCTGGAGGAACTTCTGGTACGCCACCCTCGTTTTTGTGGATTTAAATAGGTCATAGTGTAAATATTTGTCTGTATGCTTGTGCTCCATTCTGTTATGTTTTCGTGATGTGTGTGTGTGATGTGTGTGTGTGTGCGTGTGTATGTGTGGTTGTAGTCATTGTATTCTCATGGGTCCCACCTACCCGTATGTATTGTTGCCTGCCTGTTGATTGACGCTACGGTGCAATTAATTAAAAAAAAAAAAAAAAAAAAAAAAACTTTATCCACTCTGCCACCGCATATAGTAGCATATAGTAGCATGTTCCAGCCGCCCTACAGGCGTCTGAACATGCTAGCCCCTGCAGGGGGTAAGAGGCCTTCGTCACCGACACTCTCCTGCGGAGAGTTGGATAGATTCGGGATCAAATTTCACCTATAAACTGATTTAGTTTCATTAAATTCAGACGACTTGCAAATTTGACCCCATATGACCTCGCATGACCCTACCTATGTGCGGACTGGGGTCAAAAGTACTTTTTGTGACGGTGATGTGAGATTGATAGATAATGTAATTTATAATATGACAATTACAACTTACCTTGCCCGGTTAATTTATGATCTCGTTGGTTGGCTGCAGCGAAGAACAAAAAGTTCGGGGATTAATTCCCCGTTTTAGGCCTCAAGCACCACGCACATAATAATAATTTATGTTAAGGGTTCTTCCCGATATATGTGTATTTATATAGGTAACAAATCTACTGGTGCATTCAAACAACCAATTGCAAATTTCTATATTTATTCAACTCCAGTATGCCAACATGAATAATTGAATTTCACACACACACACACACTCACGCAACGCTAACTAGCTACTCGCTCTCGCTACCTCTCGCTCTCGCTCGCGTGACGATAGTCTAGCTTACGTTAACACTGTAGTAATTCTATCAATTGTTACGCAAGTTGGAATATTTTTCTAATGTCTCACACTTTAGAGTCTCACAACACACTCGTAATTTTCTTCAAAGAATCAGCTCCCCCTCCTTAATTCAGTTACTGAACCAGCGTCAATGCAACTAGTCAGTATACAACTGTAAAGCCTTGTGAATCGCGTAATATACAACGAATTCGGCGTTTACGTTGATCACTCCCCACTGCACACGTGGAGGATTGATCTAGGTAAGGGAAGCTGACGATACGAGTGTGTTCCTTCCTTCGAGTGTGTCCTGTTCCAACTGACCCAATTCTTCCTCCTTAACTGGTTCAAAATTTCTCTGACTCCTCCTCCTATCTTTGTTCGTTTTTCCTAACTGGCTACGATTTACATTGTACCCACTTATTCCTGAGTTATACATGCAATTGCAATTTACCTATGGCGTGCTAATAATTCCCGATAATTCCCCTCCACTTCACGATCATTTACAATACCATAAGTTACCCAGGTAGCATAATTATTAATACAAATTGTAATTAATGTACGAACACCTATATGACTGAATGTGGCAAATTCAGTTGAAACCCCGGCCTTCCTGACCCTTTTCTAATTTTGGCTACTAATCCGGTACCTGCGGATTAAGACTACCTGCAGATTAACTAGCTGCACCCCCAACTTAACCCACTCCTGTCTCCTTTGTCTCATGAATGGAATATTCCAGAACCTTCTCTAGAACATTCTATATTGACACCAGTATGGAATTTTCCAACTCTCTGTAATTCAAATTACGTCACGAGTATTATGTCTGACTCGTGACATTCGCCCACACAAAGAGACATTGCTCTATGCGATGTTTAATAGATTCGTGAAGTGGTAACGACGCTCTTGCATGTATAACTTTACAATAACCATTCATCCACACTTCACTTATTCTTGTATGTGTCAATTACTATCACCAGTTACGTGTTCATTTTTGCCAATGAGTGGAAAACTCCCAACAGTTACTTTAGCTTTTCAATCTTAGGAAGAAACTCCGAGACAAGAATGAATGTACCTGGCAATTTCTGCTCAGTACAATTTGTACACATTTAAGCAATATATAAGTGTGGTGTATGTAATGCATTGTGTATTTGTTACATAATATGTAAGAAAAATGCAATAATATCTCTGGAAGGCAATATATATATTAGTGAATTATCCGAGCCTTGGATCAGAGTAAACCGCTAGAATCTGTGTCTTGGATAAGGTTACACAAAATACTGCAATAATATCTCTGGAAGGCAATATATTGTTAGTAAATTATCCGAGCCTTGGATCAGAGTAAACCGCTAGAATCCGTGTCTTGGATAAGTTGCACAAAATACAATACATATAACATCGGATTTTTCCCCAACTCTAGGAAACCCCTTGATCTGAGTCGCATAAGACTCGTGCTCGTTGTGCTCGGAGAGGTAACAATTTACGAGCAATTCGACCCGGAGGATACTTCTGCCAGTCGATCTACGCATGAATATTTACTCGGTTAACTCTCCTTCAAGCAATCGTGACATAAGGTCCGCCCCGACATTAGCACTTCCCTTTATGTATCGCACAGTGAAGTTGAACTGTTGCAGATAGAGGGCCCAGCGCATAAGTCGTGCGTTGGCGTTCTTGGATGTACGCAAACTCTCCAGAGGCATATGATCGGTTTCTAACACAAAATTATCACCATACAGATAGTAGTAGTATTTCTTAATACCTTCTACTACTGCCAGAAGTTCCTTTTCCACTGTACTGTAATTTTCTTCAGCAGACTTCAGTTTACGACTGTGATATGCAACAGGGAATATTTCCCCATCCTTCTCCTGGAATAGGACTGCACCAAGACCATACTGAGAAGCATCAGTCCTAAGTATAAATGGCCGTTGGTTGTCAGGCAACTGCAAGATTGGTTCCTTGCAAAGAAGATTCTTAAGTGAAACGAATGCTTCTTCTTGTTCTGACCCCCATGAGATTTTATTAGGAGCATTCTTCCTTAAGAGCTCACTAAGTGGATGTGCAATGACAGAAAAGTTTGGGATAAACTTACGGTAATAACCTGTAAGACCCAAGAATGAACGCACCTGTTTCTTTGTAACGGGTCGTGACGCATCCTTAATTTTCTTTATCTTGTCATTCTGGCACCCACAACGTACCCCACCTACAGTGTGACCCAAAAATTGTACCTCCTTCTGAAACAATTCACACTTAGATGGTTTGACTGTCATGTTATATTCCTGCAGTCGTTGCAAGACAGCTTGCAATATCATAATGTGCTCCTCAAACGTGGTTGAGTGCACGAGAACATCGTCAACAAAAGCTTCAACCCCTTTAATGCCATGTAATACTTGACGCATGACACGATTAAACACGGCGGGAGAATTAGTGAGACCAAAAGGTAGTACCTTGAAATGATACAGCCCATTTGGTGTGGATATAGCCGTGAGGAGACGACTTCGTTTCTCCAGTGGTATCTGAAAGAAACCCTTAGCCAAATCCATCTTAGAGAACACCTGAGAATTGCTAATCCTAGCAAAAATCTCTTGCTGATCACACATGGGTTCTGCATCGACCCTAGTGACAGCGTTGACACGCCGGTAATCCCCACAAATGCGTACACCACCGTCCTTCTTCCGAACCACAACAATAGGGCTGGAATAAGACGAGTCCGATCTTTCAATAATACCAGCTGCTTCCATGTCATTAATTTCCTTACGTACTGTATCAATCAGCCGTACAGGAATAGGATATGGTTTCACCCTCACTGGTGTGTCGCTCGTAAGCTGTATCTCATGACAGGCTACGTTAGCAACAGCAGGCCTGTCAGAGAACACACGTGAATATTTTGCCAGTACCGCATTGACTCTTGCAAGCTGGTCTGGTCTTAAATTCTCCGAAACGGAGACCTCAGCCACTGTCTCACCTTGACGAGCTTCAGCCGTCTGGGGAGTATATCCCTCGTCACCCTCGGGAATTACCACAGCAGCGCTAACCATGTCTACTGCTGGGGAAAAATGACCACGGACTAGACTTAACACTTCACTCTGTTCTGAGGTGATGTTATAACAGCCTGCCCCAACTGTGGTAACAATGGAAGTACACCCCTGTTGGGTGGTGTAATATTCCTTAATCATATTAATATGGAACCGCTTGGCTTCACCTTTGATTTTAACTATGTAGTTAAGGTCATTCACCTTCTTGACTACTTCAAAGGGACCCTTCCACTGAGCCAACAACTTATTATGAGCTGTTGGTAACAGAACGAAACACTTCCCCCCTACCTGTAGCGTTCGGAGCTTAGTTTTCCTATCATAGTAGGACTTCTGAATCTCCTTTGCTTTAGATAACTCCTGCTTTGCAATCTCGCAGGTTTGCTGTAATCGTTCTGCCAAATCAATTACATAAGAATAAGTGGTTTTCACCACGGGATCCGATTCCTCATCGTCCCAAAGTTCACGTAGAACCTGAAGTGGTCCTCGAGCAGGTTTACCATACACTAACTCGAATGGACTAAATTGCAACGATGCCTGAGGTGCTTCGCGATACGCGAACAGTAGTGGCGAGATATACCTGGACCACTCCCTAGGTTGCTCTACTGCCATCCTCCTCAACATTTTCTTGAGAGTACCATTAAACCTCTCACACAACCCATTACACATTGGATGATAAGGTGTTGTCCTCAACCCTTTAACTGAGAGTAATCTCCACAATTCCTCCATCATCGCGGAGGTAAATTGACTGCCTCGATCGGACAATACCTGCTTTGGTATGCCGACACGACAGAATATATCCAACAAAGCTTCAGCCACTGTAGTGGCTTCAATATCACACAGAGGCACTGCTTCAGGCCATCTGGTCGCGAAATCCACACAGGTAAGAATGTACTTGGCACCGTCCGTAGCCCTCGGAATAATCGGTCCAACAATATCAACCGCTACTCTCTCAAATGACTCTGAGATAAGCGGTAGAGGTTTTAGAGGTGCGGGCTTCACCCGACCCCTGTCACACGTTTTCTGACAAACGTCACATGACCTCAACAATCTCCCTATCTCTCTCCCCATACCTGGCCAATAGAAATGAGACTGAATCCTATCAATTGTTTTCCTCATCTCCATATGACCCCCTAATATAGAATGATGACCCAGGGTAAACACAGCCTGTCGGTATTTCTCTGGTACGAGAAACTGAACCCTCTCTTCCCCATCGGGGTTTACTGTACGTCGGTAAAACCTGTTTCTCCTCCTGACGTAACTGGTTACAATACCATGTCGATCTCTACTGTCACCCTCAAGTGCCTGCTTGCGAACAAGTGCCAATGAAGGGTCACTTGCTTGCTCTGCAATTACATCCTCGCAATTGACGAGGTCGGCAGCAGTTGTCACTTGAAATGGAACAACCGTTTTCTTTGCATGCGCCATACCCCTGGTTACAGCAGCTGCACCAGTCTGTGTGGAAATTTCCACTGAACACGTATTCTTAACCCCTGGTATATTTCCTATTACCAAATCTGACACAGGATTTTGCATGACTACTGCAATTACCTGGCCTGTATAAAATGGACTCTCCACTGCAACTTTAGCAAGAGGATAGAGCCTCCTGGTACCATCAATCATAGTGATAGTTACCTGCTCCCCTGTAAAATCATTAGAAGCAACTAAACCATCAGCGACACAACACCCCGATGACCCATTATCTCGAAAGACTTCAACAGATATCCCGTTAACAATTCCCGGACAAATATGGAAACCAGACTTACCTTTCGAGACTCCTGTCGCGTTTAGTCAAAATTGATGAGGTTCGTGAACCGACTGAGGCACTCGTGGTTCTACCCTAGGTTGAACCGCCACAGGTGAATACTGTGGTTCACCCTGTGTTGCAGCTGCCGATCGCTGATAATAACCCTTATTTCCACTATGGTTATTACTATTTTTCCAGTTACTTTTTCCTTGGTAACGGTACTGATTGGACTGCTGCGAATAGTGATTATTACCTTGTTTCTGGGTATGATTAAAATGAGGTTTAGGTTGCAGACGAACAATTTGACTCTGCTGCTGTGACTGATTTTTACTCGACTGGTTATATGAAACAGCAGAGTTCTGAGAAGGCTTATCCGACTGATTAATTTTCTTATTAGGCTGAATCCGCGTGTGGTAACCATACGCGGTGAAATGGGCGTTGGACATATCCACCATCGTTTGCAACATTTTCACCTTGTTGGTTTTCAGCTGAGCCGACAATTCTGGAGGGCAAGACTTCTCCAACTGTGTACGAAGCAACAAGTCTTTTACCCCCTCCAACGTCTTAGGTGTTTCGGCCTTATCTAACCACTGATCCAGGTAACTGGTCAGACGTGCACTAAACTGTGCAACAGTCTCCTTATCCTGTAAGGATGCACGCCAAAACTGATTCCTAGCGTCATCGACCGTCAACCCATACGCTTGTAACAAAGCCTTTTTCATGTTCTCATAATCTCTGGCGGTACTGTCGAGTCGGTGGAGAATACTAAGTGCTTTTCCATCGAATAAATTAATGAACTCGAGCTTCTTTATATCATCATCTAATCTATACGTGTCTGCAACCATTTCAAATCGCTCAATAAACGGCTCGATATCGTCTCCCTCTACGTATTTTGACAGTTGTAACCTTGGGGTCACGGTGGTTGAGCTTGCGACATTACTTCCACTCGCACTTTGACTTTCACTCGCACGTACTTGCAGTTCCAATACTTCCTTTTCATGTTCCCATTTCAATTTTTCTTGCTCTCTCTGTTCTCTTTCATTTTCTCTTATGGCCGCCCTTTCAAGCCTTTCTTCTTCTTGGCGGCCCCTCACGTATACTTGAAGTTCGGCCTTATCTTCAATTCCCAATAGTTGAGCCTCTCCCAATAATTCTTGTACGGTAGACATTTTTAATTTATTTTCTATCGTTTTGGTTGCCTTAATTTCTGGACAGTTATGACTATCTACTCGTGAAAGTGTGCGCGTGTGTGACTGGAATTAATACAACGAATCAGGTCCCTGTTCGGGCGCCAAATATGTGACGGTGATGTGAGATTGATAGATAATGTAATTTATAATATGACAATTACAACTTACCTTGCCCGGTTAATTTATGATCTCGTTGGTTGGCTGCAGCGAAGAACAAAAAGTCGGGGATTAATTCCCCGTTTTAGGCCTCAAGCACCACGCACATAATAATAATTTATGTTAAGGGTTCTTCCCGATATATGTGTATTTATATAGGTAACAAATCTACTGGTGCATTCAAACAACCAATTGCAAATTTCTATATTTATTCAACTCCAGTATGCCAACATGAATAATTGAATTTCACACACACACACACACTCACGCAACGCTAACTAGCTACTCACTCTCGCTACCTCTCGCTCTCGCTCGCGTGACGATAGTCTAGCTTACGTTAACACTGTAGTAATTCTATCAATTGTTACGCAAGTTGGAATATTTTTCTTATGTCTCACACTTTAGAGTCTCACAACACACTCGTAATTTTCTTCAAAGAATCAGCTCCCCCTCCTTAATTCAGTTACTGAACCAGCGTCAATGCAACTAGTCAGTATACAACTGTAAAGCCTTGTGAATCGCGTAATATACAACGAATTCGGCGTTTACGTTGATCACTCCCCACTGCACACGTGGAGGATTGATCTAGGTAAGGGAAGCTGACGATACGAGTGTGTTCCTTCCTTCGAGTGTGTCCTGTTCCAACTGACCCAATTCTTCCTCCTTAACTGGTTCAAAATTTCTCTGACTCCTCCTCCTATCTTTGTTCGTTTTTCCTAACTGGCTACGATTTACATTGTACCCACTTATTCCTGAGTTATACATGCAATTGCAATTTACCTATGGCGTGCTAATAATTCCCGATAATTCCCCTCCACTTCACGATCATTTACAATACCATAAGTTACCCAGGTAGCATAATTATTAATACAAATTGTAATTAATGTACGAACACCTATATGACTGAATGTGGCAAATTCAGTTGAAACCCCGGCCTTCCTGACCCTTTTCTAATTTTGGCTACTAATCCGGTACCTGCGGATTAAGACTACCTGCAGATTAACTAGCTGCACCCCCAACTTAACCCACTCCTGTCTCCTTTGTCTCATGAATGGAATATTCCAGAACCTTCTCTAGAACATTCTATATTGACACCAGTATGGAATTTTCCAACTCTCTGTAATTCAAATTACGTCACGAGTATTATGTCTGACTCGTGACACTTTTCACTTAATTGAGCTACTATGACTATCGTAAAACTGCCCGAAAATGGCTTCCAAATCCATGAAATAGGCCGTTAATTAGGATTTTGTTAATTTCCGTGAACTTTAACCTGACCCGAGAGGTGATTACCGGTAATGAGTTATACAGGTGCATATAACTCGGGAAGACGCGTCGAACGGTACCAAGATGGACGCCGTACAATCAAAAGTGACTGAGTAAAATCGATTTCCCTGTGTTGAGTCTATGGGAACTTTGACCCTCAAAAAACCCCCCTTCTACAGTTCACCCCGGGTCGGGACTGGGTGTGCGAACATGTTTGGGACATTGCTATCGATGTGCAAAAATTTCAGCAAAAACGACTGTTGGGAACTGGTACTTTATCTCCCCCCCCCACACCACACCACACCACCACCCCCACTCCCACGCTACAATTCTATATATATATATAGATGTTGCCCCTAAACAGAAACCCCTATTACTAGTAGTGAGTTCTTTTGTTTCCAGTCTTATATAGTTTGGAGGAATCAGTACAAAAGCTCTCCAAATCACCCGAAACAAATTATACTCTAAAGTTAGCGCTGTGTGTGTGAGATCCAAGTCAGCGGTGTGTGTGTGTGTGTGTGTTGTTGGTCGTGTGAGATCCATGTCAGCACTGTGTGTGTGTGTGTGTGTGTTGTTGTTGGTCGTGTGAGATCCATGTCAGCGCTGTGTGTGTGTGTGTGTGAGAGAGAGAGAGAGATCCAAGCACCTCATCTGTAAAACTCCTCTGTGTTCAAAACAGAATAATCAAGTTGCTCTTCCTTAACCATCCTTTACCTTAATCTATTTCCTCTTTACTCTCTCTCTCTCTCTCTCTCTCTCTCTCTCTCTCTCTCTCTCTCTCTCCTATTAATGTTCCTCTTTTCGTCTTTCTCATCTTTTACCATTTCTTCCACTCTTCATTCTTCACCCATTCCCTTCTTCTGTGTCATTCATTTCCCCCTCTTTACTCTCCTAACTCAATTTCACCATGCATCCTTCTCTCTCTCATTCCCCTCCTCTCTTTATCCTTTCCTTCCCCTTCCCCTTTCTTTCTTCTTCATAGCACTATCTCTATCCTTGTCTTTCTCCTCCTATCCCATTCTCTCCCTCTTCTTTCCTTCTCTCTATCCATGTATCATTTTTATTTTCCCCTCTTTTTCTTAGTCTTAATTCCTCTCCAGCCATTTCTCATATTTTTTTTTTTTTCTCTCCATCCATCTCTCGTTCCTTTATAATTTCCTCCTCCCATCCCTCCCTATACCCATTTCCCAATCCCTGTTTCCTATCAATTCCTCCTTCGTTTTTTTCTCCCTCCTTCCTTCCTTCCCTCCCTCTTTCCTTCTCCCTATCCATCCTCCAACCCCCCCCCCCCCCTCACCTTTCTCTCCCTCCTTCCTTCCCTCCCTCTTTCCTTCTCCCTATCCATCCTCCAACCCCCCCCCCTCACCATTTTCTCCCTCCTTCCTTCCCTCCCTCTTTCCTTCTCCCTATCCATCCTCCAACCCCCCCCCCCCCTCACCATTTTCTCCCTCCTTCCTTCCCTCCCTCTATTCATTCTCCATTATCCCCCCAACCCACCATCCATATTTCAAATGATTTCTCTTACCTCTAAATAGTTCCATGTTTAATGCAGGAATATCCCTTACCTACTCTCTTCTAATTATTCATTCCTTCTCCATCTTTTACTCTTCCTCCTCTTACTCTCTTCTAATTATTCATTCCTTCTCCATCTTTTACTCTTCCGCCTCTTACTCTCTTTTAATTATTCATTCCTTTTTCATCTTTTACTCTTCCGCCTCTTACTCTCTTCTAATCATTCCTTCTCTATCTCTTACTCTTCCTCCTCTTACTTTACTTTTCTCCCTGATGAAGCGACTTAGAGCATAAATATATTTGAATACCATCTCGCTATCATTTTTATCATTATCAACAACACACACGCAGACACACACGACCAACACACAAGGTAATTGGGGAGGTGGCCGAGTGATTAGTAGTGTGCTGGGCTCGTAATCCATGGGTCGGGAGATCGATTCCTCTCAGGTGAGGGCCTTAGAATATTTACTCTTCCGATTTAAGTTTCAGGCACTAACTATAAGGCCACTGTGTCGGAACATAAAAAATATATATATATACGCGCACGGCACACACACACACACAAGGATTGAGGTTTGATCAGGGACCCATCTTCAGAGCCAAGGCCACGAGAGACTATCAACACATACAATAATTTCCGATATTGAGATGATAAGCTATCTCCCTCACTCTCTCTCTCTCTCTCTCTCTCTCTCTCTCTCTCTCTCTCTCTCTCTCTCCGCTTCCAGATATTTAAATCTCTCTCTCTCTCTCTCTCTCTCTCTCTCTCTCTCTCTCTCTCTCTCTCTGAGCGTCACCACGATGTAAGACAGCCCCCACAACCACCACCACCACCACCATCAACATGAAAAATACTTCAGTATTAACAAATTTTTCTGGTGCTCTACCACTACGTGTTTACATTGTCAAACCAGTGCAAAGAGGTAATGAAAAAATAATGTTAATAAAGCAAATGTAAAGAGATAATGAAATAATATTAAGGGACCCTGTGATGTAGTCAGAAAATTAGAGATAAACGAGTCCTTCAAATATTGCCACGAAACACACACACCTATATGGAAGGAGCTTGTTTCGTAGCATGGTCAGGAGGAATCAGAAACCTCCAATTTTCATACACGATCACAGGGTCCTTAAATGGAGTAAGTGAAGAGGTGCAAAGAAACAACACTAATTAAACCAATGAAAATATGATAATGAAAAAATAGTTAATGGAATCAGTGCAGAGGTAATGAAACCCAAAATTATACAAACGAGTGAAAAGAGGTAGTGATAAAATATAAATATACAGTATAATTTTATATGGATAAAATTTTCTTTAAAATATATAATACCACCGAGCAACGCCAATTATATTAAAATTTAATTAAACAAGTGAAAAGACATGATGCAAAAACAAACTTGATATAATTTCTGACAGACAAACGTGATATAATCTTAGATACATAAACTTGATATATTTTTTTGCACATAAACATGATATAATTTCTGAAAAACTTCATATAATTTCTGACATACAAACTTGATATAATTTCTGACAGACAAACTTCATATAATATCTGACATATAAACTTGATATTATTTCAGACATATAAACTTGATATTATTTCTGACATATAAACTTGATATAATTTCTGACATACAAACTTGATATAATTTTTGTCTCCTAACATAATTTTATATCATCACGGAGCAACTACTTCAGCAATGCCAGCCAGCCAGCGAGGGAGGGAGGGAGAGAGAAGGGTGTAGTTCAATCAGCTATATTTATATTAGTAAGTCACTCCTTCCCTGGATGATGATGATGGTGGTGGTTGTAGTGGTCTGGGTCTTTTCTTGAGCTATGACGAGAGAGAGAGAGAGAGAGAGAGAGAGAGAGAGAGAGAGAGAGAGAGAGAGAGAGAGAGAGAGAGAGAGATAATCAAAGGTGGAAAAGGAGGAAGCATCATCACCAGCAGCTTTTGATGTTGAATGAAGTTGAATTTACCTCTGGCTGACGTACAATCATAACCCAACGTTGAGATTCACTGTATTAGGTTTTCTGGAGGGCAATTTGTCACCAAAGACGATGCTGTAACTAAGTTCATTCCTTCCTTCCCAGGGTTTGAATTTCCAGATTCTCAAAAGGTTTCCAAGAGGTGGCTAGCTCCATAAGGGGAGAATTATTGTTTGTTGGTGAATTGGAAGGTCTCTGATTCCTCTAAACTATATGCCGCGAAACACATGCCCTATTAGTAACATTGAGGTCATCTGTTTCCTGGCATAGGTAGGAGGAATCAATCGCCTTCCAATTTACCAACAGCAGAATATCCCTTTAATTAATGCATCACCCGGTCAGTACCCCCGCCTTGCAGGGACGTACAATTACTGCCATAAATAAGTAGTGAAGCCAATTACACTTTTCCACTTTTTTACTATCCTTTCCTTCACCCTATATTAGTTTTACACAAGGATTACCATGCATAGTGTCATCAAACAGCCTTCAAAGCACCATTGCGTCTGTGCATGTTGGGTGTGAAATGTGAATGTATTCCTTTGCATTCCATCCTTCCATTGCACGAGTCCCGGACGCATTATTCCACTTTGTATACTGGCTCGTCACCACAGCTCACAGGCAGCCAATCAGCTGCCCTGATCGCACAGCCAGTGCTGACGTCAATCATCACTTGGCTATGACGTCATGGAGTGTTGCCAAGAAACATATATATATATATATTAAATATTTATATTTGTTCCTCTTTATTGCTGCCCGTGTAATTGCCAATAAAAATAACTGTGCATGAAAAATATAACATATTAAAGTCGTGTTTTATGTTTCTTTCTCAAATGGCAAAATATGTTATGTTCTAGGAACATTGTGATGTTTAAAAATTCACATTCAATATAATTTACTTATTATGTGTAATAACTATCATTAACGTTATGATGTAGAACATGAAATATTATTTAAAACCAAGATGCGCTGCTGATAGCTGGCATATACTAAACATTCATAGAGACATCTGGCAGAGACTAGCTACTGCCTCACCAACCCAGCATTTCTTTTACCATTTGAGAGCATAATATACTGATAACAAACAATAACTAATGACTTTACTAACCATCACAATGTTGTGGTCTACCAATGTCATGTTTGTTAAGTAACAGATTTATATAGTTGACGTATAATTTAGTACAGCATTACTGCTTACAATCCTCTCGTTAACTTTCCTCCGTAAAACATGCACCACACCATTCCCAAGCCTACACCCTTCCATTACCATCCCCCAGATTTACGCCTGGCATGTATTTCGGATATGCGAGTCGAAACTGGAGGTTCACACCTTGTGGGGTACAAACATTGACAACACTGGAGTGATGAACGTGGCAATGGAGGAGATTGTATAGTTGGCTCCACTTCCGCGTTTACCACTTTGCGTTGCCAATGTCGAGCCACCCAGAATCTGAATCCCGAACCACGCATGATCATGATGCGAACCACTGACCAAGTGAGATTGAAAGGGGGTTGAGTAGGAGAGGGAAGCTTCAACAGTGATAGAATATTATTATTGGAAAGGGAGAGAATTATTACAGTAAGCACCTGAAGCTATTGAGTATTCGTCTAATATAATATTATATAGTAAATCTACCTGTAATGTTATATTCAAAGTGATTTGCTCTAAATTGCATAATGAATACAGAATTTATGTAGCAATATGATTCACACGCCAATATAATTATTATTGATCAATAGATGCTATATTTGTGAGTCGTGTAGTAATTCATACCCTGCCGATATACTAGGAATGGGATGGAGAATAATAACACATAAAAGTTGAGTTGCTGCACCACCCGCTTCACTATTACAATTTTGTTGTTACTAATTTTGTTATGATTGACAATTGTAGTATTGCACGTGAGAATTATCAGGGGACAATAAACAGTTTAATGAATTCTTACCGATATATATCTTGTCGCTATTGCAACGTGAGCTTTCACACACAGCTTTACCAACTAGACACACAATTATCAGGCTTTCTTCCTTCGCATAGTGAGGTAGTAAGTGTCGCCTAATTATGGAAGATAAAGGAGTGACGTTCATCTTTAAGTATGATATGCATGTGTTGCTTGTAGTCCAAATATAATGGATGAGTTTGAGCATCTTGAAGTAAATGAAGAGGACAACACTTGATGACACTAACACGAGAAGGATAGAGATATATAGAGAAGGACAGTAACCATGAAGGAAACAGAAAGAGAGAAAGGATAGTTGTTGAAGTAAAATAGGATGGCTGGAGTCTGCAGGGGCGCCAAACCTTTCAAGAGTCATACCACATTTAAGATATTACCATGATAAAAAAATAACGTTCTACCCC
>JAWQEG010004170.1:72500-87936 GCA_033782935.1 Petrolisthes cinctipes
TCACTCCATCATACTCCATCATTCGCTCCACCCTACTCCATCATCCCCTCCACCATACTCCATCATTCACTCCATCATACTCCATCATTCACTCCACCCTACTCCATCCATCTTCCCTTCCACCATATCAATATTTTCTTCTCCATCATCCTCTCCATCAATCTTTATATCTCATTCCACCTCCCTACATCTCTCCTCCTCCACCTCATTCCACCTCCCTGCATCTCTCCTCCTCCACCTCATTCCACCTCCCTGCATCTCTCCTCCTCCACCTCATTCCACCTCCCTGCATCTCTCCTCCTCCACCTCCCTGCATCTCTCCTCCACCACCTCCTTCCACCTCCCTGCATCTCTCCTCCTCCACCTCATTCCACCTCCCTGCATCTCTCCTCCTCCACCTCCTTCCACCTCCCTACATCTCTCCTCCTCCACCTCCGTCCACCTCCCTGCATCTCTCCTCCTCCACCTCCTTCCACCTCCCTGCATCTCTCCTCCACCTCTTTCCACCTCCCTGCATCTCTCCTCTTCCACCTCCTTCCACACCACCACGGTACTTACATTCCACTCCACCGACTCTCAACATACATTCTCTCTCTCTCTCTCTCTCTCTCTCTCTCTCTCTCTCCAAAAACAATACTCACCCCAGAAACCCTCCTCTCTCTCTCTCTCTCTCTCTCTCTCTCTCTCTCTCTCTCTCTCTCTCTCTCTCTCTCCAAAAACAGAGACTTCCTTGTTTGTAGATTCTGCCAATTATGAGAGGATCTGTCGACCGACTTGAAGGCAGCACAACGCAAAATCGATGCCTTGAGTGAGAAACTGGAAACGCTGCAAGAATTCACCACACTCAACGTAGGAGTGACACCATCGCCTGCCGTACCCGTTGACACAGCCCCTGTACAGATTGCCTCCACACCCTCACCTTCACCGGCACCACCAACCACACCTTTACCGTTATCGGCACCATTAGCAATTTCCATTTCTCCACGGGAGGAGTTCCGCGTTGTCAGGAACAACATTCGACCCACAAGAAACATTATACCCATCACTACATGCCAGAACCGCTTCAAGATCCTGGCCCAAGACGACGATGAGGACGACACCGAGGCCAGGCTGGTTGGTGACTCCATGGTAAGGGGTCAACTCACCGAGTTTTGTGGCCGAGCATCCAAGTCGAGAAAGCTATTTTGCATCCCGGGTGGCGGCCTAGACGACGTGATTGACTCAGTGGACGAAGTGACAAGCCTGGTCCCCGACAACACCACCTACGTCATCCATGTTGGAACCAACGACGTATTGAAGACCAGATCGGAGGAGCTCCTCAACAAGTACCGACAGATGATTGCGAAGTTCAAGGAAAAGACGAACAACATCATACTCTCCGGAATCATCCCCCGTAGACAAGCAGACACCCGTTTCTACAACACCGCTACTAGTATCAACCGACGACTTGCCAACATCTGCAACGAGGAGAACGTCGATTTCGTCAACACATGGGACAATTTTTATTTTGATGACTCGTTGTTCTCAGATGATGGTGTTCATCTGAATCAGGTAGGAGCAGCCCGTTTTGGACGTTTGCTTAACGACGCGGTCATCAACCGTCGTACAAAAAACGGGTCTGCCCAGGTACGTCAAGGTCAGGTAACGTAAAACGAATAAACAGAATAAACCGAAACAGCTTAAAGGTATTTTACGTTAACACTCGCAGCATCCATAACAAATTTACAGATTTAGAGGAATTAACTTTCACAGAAAATTACGATATAATCGGCATAACAGAATCGTGGCTAAATACCGAAAGCAGAGACTTCCTAGCAGAGTATAAAATTCCCGGCTATACAATATTTGAGAAAGGTCGAACAAATAAAATGGGAGGTGGAGTACTATTATATATTAAAGATGACCTCAAACCGATCTTATTATCAAAGCCCCATATCGGTAACGTAGACACACTATATATACTCATTAGAAATAAATTGGGGATGAAGCTTTTGTTAGCTTTATTATACAGACCCCCAGCTCAACCAGTACAAACCGACCGTGATATCTATGAGCAAATTAACGAGATGAGTAACACGCAAGAGGCCGTAATTCTTGGCGATTTTAATTTACCAGTATCAAAGTGGGGAGAACCATCATCAGCTCACTATGGACAAGACTTTTATACTAACTTACAAGAGAGCTCCCTTATCCAGTATGTTAATAGCCCAACTCGTGGAAATAACGTTCTTGACCTAGTATTTGCAACAAAAGAAGACTTGATAGGGAATATTAACGTGGGTGATGAGTTTACTAATAGTGACTACCGCATAATCACATTCAGTATAAATTTCAATAGAAGTGAAATAAATTACAGTTACGAAAATATCCCCAACTTTAGAAAAGCTAATTTTCACCAACTCAGTGCGATATTAAAAGATACCAATTGGAAATGTCTGCGAGACACTATTGACATTAATACACAATGGAACTTTTTCATTAATGCGTACACAAAAGCGGTCAAAGACAGCATACCGTTAAAAAACCGACGTTCAGCACAAAACTTAAAGCCCAAGTGGTGGAGTAAAGACATAGCCGACTGTTTACGTGCCAAAAAGAACGCCCAAAATAGAGTAAAAATCACAGACGACAATGGCGAGTGGGCCAAGTTTGCAGACTTACGAAGAAAAGTCAAAAAGTTAATCAAACAGAGTAAAATGACTATTGAAAAACACGTTGCAAATCAAAGTAAGACAAACCCAAAAGAGTTCTACAGTTATATTCGGCATAAGAAAGTACTCACATCAACTATCGGACCACTACTTGATGAGAATGGGGACTTTACTACAGATGAAGAGCGAATGAGTGGTATCCTTAACACTTTCTTTGCATCAGTCTTTACTATAGAAAACCCGAACGATATACCAACAGAAACAACAGTCCAAAATGAAAACACCGAGGTATTAAGTAATATCAGCATTACAGAAAGGGACGTAAAAAAAGGTATTGATAAATTAAATGTAAATAAGTCACCTGGCCCAGACAGGATCTCCCCTCGCGTATTAAAGGAAGCAAAAAGTGAAATAGTAAAACCTCTGACTCTGCTCTTTAACTATTCTTTACACACTGGAACAATACCTGACGAATGGAAGCTCGCTAACGTAACACCAATATTTAAAAAAGGCAACAAATCTCTACCTAGCAACTATCGCCCTATCAGCCTAACCTCAGTCGTATGCAAAATGCTAGAGACAATCATACGAGATAAACTTACAAATCACTTAGAGGAAAACAATTTACTCAGAGACACTCAACACGGTTTTCGTAATAAACGCTCTTGCCTAACGAACCTATTAGACCTTTTAAATGACATTTTCAATGAATACGATAAGAATAAAGCAGTAGACATAATTTATCTAGATTTCCAAAAGGCCTTTGACAAAGTTCCCCATAAACGCTTAATAACTAAACTAAAATCACACAGAATCCAAGGCGATACCGTAAGATGGATAGAGAACTGGCTAAGCAACCATAAACAACGCGTGGTAATAAATGGAAAATCTTCTAGTTGGACTGATGTTACAAGCGGGGTGCCACAGGGGTCAGTATTAGGGCCAATCCTATTCCTAGTTTACATAAACGACATAGACGAAGGCCTCTCATGCATAATATCGAAATTTGCTGATGACACCAAAATTGTAAATACAGTACTCACTATTGCGCAGACTAAAGAAATGCAAGGTAATCTCGATAAATTGTCAAATTGGGCGAAAACTTGGCAAATGTCCTTCAATGCAGATAAATGTAAAGTGCTCCACATCGGACATCGTAACGTAGCAGCAAACTACTCGTTGAATGGTAATCAACTCAAAAGCGTGGATCGAGAGACAGACATAGGGGTAACAGTATCATGTAACCTAAAACCCAGTCAGCAGTGTACGGAAGTAATTAAGAAAGCAAATAAAACTATCGGCTTTATCGGCAGAGCATTCGAGTATAAATCTAAAGACACAATCCTCACTTTGTATAATTCCCTGGTCCGTCCCCTTATGGAGTATTGTGTTCAAGCCTGGTGCCCGTACTACCAGAAATATATAGCAAAATTGGAACGAGTCCAACGTAGAGTTACTAAAATTATACCAAGTCTGAGAAATAAAACGTATGATGAGCGGCTAAGCGAATTAAATCTATTCCCATTGACACAACGTAGACTGAGAGGGGACTTAATCCAGGTATTTAAAATAATCAAAGGCATAGATAATATGGACTGCACCAAATATTTCACTATCGATCAATCAAACTACACGAGAGGAAACGGCTACAAAATCATAGGTAAATCTTTTCATTCGCACGAATCAAAGAATTTCTTTTTTAACCGGGTCGTCAACTTATGGAATGGGCTTCCCCGTAATGTAATTGACTGTAACACTGTAGACAGCTTCAAACGTCGCTTAGATAAACACCTTGCGTCTAATCCCCGACTTACAATGTTTACTAATGAATAATTTTTGCCCATTACAGGTGGCAAGTTAGCCAAATTTCACCTACTTTCTATCTTTCCTATAATATTTCCTTGTGGAGTATTTCAGCTAACCCCACAAGGTTCCCATTCCTGACTTTATTTCCTGTACGGCTCAGGCCGGAGGGAGTGGAGGGTGGGGAGAGAGCCTTCTACTTTGCTATCCTTACCTACGACTATCACCTGGAGTAATTCATTCTCTACCAGTAACCTTCTAATCAGGTCACCTCGTTTGGACCGTAAGGTCTGTTGTGGTCTGTGTTTCTATGTAACTCTATGTAACTCTATGTACTCACCCCAGAAACCCTCCTCTCTCTCTCTCTCTCTCTCTCTCTCTCTCTCTCTCTCTCTCCAAAAACAATACTCACCCCAGAAACCCTTCTCTCTCTCTCTCTCTCTCTCTCTCTCTCTCTCTCTTGGTTACATAAAGAGGCAATTTAGATATAGAAACAAAGAGATAGTCCTCACTCTGTACAATTCTTTGGTTAGGCCATATCTGGAATATGCTGTGCAGTTTTGGTCGCCGACTCTCAAGAAAGACATTGCGAGGCTTGAGAGAGTCCAGGCTAGGGCCACCAAACTGATCCCATCAATAAAGCACATGGACTATCAGAGAAGGCTGCAGGCACTAGGTCTCTTCTCATTAGAGACGAGATGCTTGAGAGGTAAACTAATTGAAGTTTTCAAAATCCTTCGTGGATATGAAAACATTGATTTTCAGTGCCTGTTTAGCTTAAACACTAATGCAACTAGAAACCATGGATGGAAACTAGACTTGAAACGCTTCCGACATAATAGGTTAGGTAATTTCTTCACATATAAAATCTGCAATGTCTGGAATCAGCTACCAGCAGAGGTAGTTGATAGTTCCTCGATAGAGCAGTTCAAGAAACAGTTAGACAAAGTTCTGCCAAGCCTGTTAGAGTTAAAGTGATTGTTTCCTCTTTTCCTGTACAAAAATTTCCTAGTCCGGCCTTTTTTCCTCCGGGTTAGGTACATTTCCATTTCCATACCCGCAATGCGGGTGGGAGAGGTGGGTGGGGAGAGCCTTCTCTTTACTATACTTTTCTCTCACTATTAGTTAGCAACTGCTACTACACCTACGGTACCTCCTTGGTATGGGTCGTAAGACCTTTTGAGGTGCTACTTGTCCTTGTAACTCCTTACCCCCCCCAAAAAAAAAAAATATATATATATTAATAATAATACATAAAAATAATAAATAAATGAAATTGTGCTACTCACCCCAGATAATCCACATGACCAGCATGTTTCCACCCACCGCCATGGCCATCATTGCACCGAAGACCAGCGTCCAGAGGAATTGTTGCCACCAGGCCAGCAGGTAAGGCCTCGGGATGGCCAACACAGAGATGAGGGCCAGACATCGCTCCATGATATCCGCAACGATGGCCTCCCCTCCCACACCAAGACCACCACCACCGCCCACATCACCACCCCACCAGTAGTTGTTGTTGTTGTTGACATTGTGGTGTAGTGTGGAGGAGGAGGAGGAGGTGTTGGTGTTTGAGGACGTAAGGTTCGTACTGTCCGGGGCAGGGGGAAGAGGATGGAGTGACTGGTATACATAAGGCAACCAGAAGTTCTCATCCAGACTGACATTGAGGCGTGTCGAGTCTGAAGTGAGGCAGCTGAAAAACGTGGCGTATACCTCGGAGTAGTTGACGAAGGTGGAGAGAGAATAGTAGTCCCTTTCGTAGGCATCACCTGCTGTTTGTAGAGTATCTGTTGATCCCGTGGAAGATGCTACTACTGCTGCCCTTGATATAGAACCTGCAGCTGTCACCTCTCCTACTGATGATGATAATGAGGATGTCCCCTGTGTCCTTACCACCATACCCACGTCCTCCCAACCACCACTACTACCACTATCACTACCCGAGGCACTCTCATCAAGTAGACTGTCCTCTACTTCTTCAGGCCTCATCTAGACCGAGCCAGGGGTGGAGTGTGGTTCATGGCGGCCAACCAGTCGAGGGACATATCGACACCATGGTTTGGCCTTTACTACTACAGCTGGTATGGGACAGGTGGTTGTGGTGGCCAGGATGATGTGACGGCACCAACACCAACACCACCACACTCCGCTACACATGACGAGGAACACTTCTTGATCTCATTTATACCACTTCAATCACTATTCAGTAAACCATTGTATTTATCTATGTGTAATTTCTTTTGGATTGGATACTTTCATTACTTTTTAGTCATCACTTAACTCCATAATTCTTCAGTTTTTCATTTAGTTTACACTTTTCTAGTTATTCACTTCAGTTACTTAAACTTCTACATTTATTAAATCTCACGTTATTTCACACATAGTCTTTCTTTGTTTCAAGAACCTTATAGAGTTCGTTTAAGTTGAACACTTCGTCATATACTCATCCTACATGAGAATAATTTATATATTCATATGATTCACCTGCATTACTCTCCCTCTCCCTGAGTATTTATTCATTAATTAATTCACCTTTGTTAATACATCAGTTGCACCTCAATTCAGACCTACATCTGCATTGCTGTAATATCTATGTCTTGTTTGTATTCATATATTCATTGACCAACAACACCACCACCACAAGTTGAACCCACAGCCGCCACCAGGACTCACACATTTCATCATCATTAATACCCTTTGTTTATTTGAGCGCCTTGATTCCTCCAAAGTATGCCAGGAAACAGGGGCAAATTAACAAAAATAATGGTGGCCTGTTGCTTGAAGGAATTAATCACGTACTCCAAATTTACCAACACTGTACCTTCCCTTTGCCACATTTAAAATATGTAAGGGCCACATAACCTTCCATCTCTAAACTCCAGCATTTCCTAATTAGTTACCAGTATAGTAGTAGTAGTAGTAATAATGAGTTATGTGTACTTTTATCATACGGTACGTGTTATCCAAAATAATGATCATAACACATTTACTGACCATAATGAACTACAGTATAATGTTCTGAATGTGACTACCGATAAATCATCCTATTTATTTACAATACTTCTAATGACCAATGATTTTATTCGGCTCCTAAATAAACGTAAGCAGCGAAGAAAGATATATATTTTTATCTTCATTTTTATTATTATCCTGATAATTATAGCCTACAGTATATATATACAGGGTTATTCAAAACTACAATTACAAAATGACAGGGTAAATTCCTGACATGATGTTAAACATAGTTCCATATATATTTTTCAAAAATGTAAAAAGTTAATTATACACATGAAAGCCAAATCCATTGCCGTGGGCGAACGATCGAACGCTTTAAAATTAACTCCTCCCCCCCACCTCATCCCCTGCTCTCTCTTAAGTGGACGAGGCAAGTTTTAAAACGTAAAGTTGTAGGGGAGGTGGCCGAGTGGTTAGTGTTCTGGACTCGTAACCTAGAGGTCGGGAGATCGATCCTCTCAGGTGAGGGCCTGAGAATATTTACTCTTCCGATTTGAGTTTGAGGTACTAACAATAAGGCCACCAAACGTCGTAAAACACCCTCGCTGGTACCATAACAGCTGCAGTATTTGGGAATTACCCTCAATTCCCTCCCTCTGTGGCTGGGTACCAGTTCGGAAGTCGTGACATGTATATGTGAGAGTAGCAGTTGACCTGGGCCACGGTAACGGGCTTGATTAAGCCTATGTCCAGTGTCGGAACATATAGAAAAAAAAAAAAAAGCAATGAAACCCTTATCGATCATGGGATTCAAACATATCCGTTGGTTTTTAATCGATCCCAAGGCTTCGTGTTTCTTGTAATGTCAGATAAGTTAGTAGTACTACTGCCCTGGCATCTACACTATCACTCGGTAAGTGTAACTCGACCACAAAACAATAGATAGAGGTACAGTCATGGACAAATCTTTAGGGATACTATTACGAGAAGCAGAAGGAACAGTGACAAAATAAAGGATTTTGGTTAAACTACTAGACGATTTTATGGCGTTTATTGGATATCGAGATTGAACATCAATTTAAGTGTCACTCCAGAAATCAAAGTAACCCATTATTAGTTTTAAAACCCCATAACATGACTCAAGCATCAACAGATCTTACCACCTTCGTACGTCTTGTTGCTTAAAGCAAACAGAATTATTTAAGGGAAGAAAAATCTCTGAAATGGTAGGGAAACACATGACTCAGTTGGGGATTCAATTTTCTTCGTGCGGTGTCGCATATTGTATCGTGAGTTAAAGTGCCGAATAATTTTTTATAGGGTGTACAATGCAGTGTAAATAAAAGTATGGGATTTTCTGTTGTGGTTGTATGTGACACTCACTTAATACACTGTTAGTGTACGCCCTGTAATAAAAAATTATGTTGAAACTATTAGTGGTTACTACTCTCTTAGCCTATCTGACATTACAAGAAACACGAATACTTGGGATCAATTCGAAGCCTAAGGATCTGTTTGAATCCCGTGATCGATAAGGGTTTATTGCTTCATACGTTGTATGAAATTTCCTCGTCTACCGGAGAGAGAACAAGGGGTGCTGTGGGGGGGGGGGGAGTTAATTTTAGAAGTGTTCGATCATTCGCCCACAGTAATGGATTTGGCTTTCATGTCTGTCATTAACTTTTTAAATTTTTGAAAAATACATATGGAAATATGTTTAACATCATGTCAGGACTTTACCCTGTCATTTTGTAAATGTAGTTTTGAATAACCCTGTATATATGTTGATGGATGGAGTAGGGGGCTGTATACTTTTAGTTTCAAGTGACGTGGGGTTCGCAGAAACTCTTAGTCTTCAATTCAACCACTTTTTGGGTCGCGTGTGTATCGTATATAATATTTAATTAACCTAATGTAGTAAATATTCGGGAACATATTTCAAAGCGTCGAGTTTGTCAGCACATCATCAGAAATTTGTATTACTGTTCCCGAATATCAATGAAGCACAAAACATTCTCCTTATTTTTATTGGGTAATTTTACGAGACATCATTCCACAGCGGGGGACTAAAAACAAAATATCTTTATGCACGAAAAAAGAAGAAGTAAAATATAAAAGCATAAAACAATGAAAAAAATAATACATCCAACAGAACGAAACTCGAATTGTAAAAAAAAATATTAATAATAATAATAAAATAAAAATAAATAATAATAATGAAAAGAACAAGCATATATTCTGAAGAAGGAAACTCCACATTATGAGCCAAGGTGACAGGTAATTCTATTCACAACTTGGCTCCATCATGGAAGGTGTATTGGGTCAGGACGGCAGGTGTCACACGACAAAAGTAGTTCACAGAATACGGTGCAGGAATTAAGGCGTGTCGGAAAAACGAAAGGCCAAAGTTTGTGATATAATTACCTACTTGGTTTACGGGGACAATATTATTTACTTTTTTTTTTTTTTTTTTACCTTATTTATTTATTTATTATTAATTTTATTTATCTTTATTATTAATATTTTTTTTACCTACATTGGCTGGCTACTGAATCCTCCTCCAAACTATGCCAAAGAAACAAATCACTTCAGTGTTTACCAAGAGATGATCATTCCATTACATTGACAAGCTTCGGATTCCTCCAAACTATGTCAAAGAAAAACAAAAAATCACCTCAGTGTTACTAAGAAGAGGAGATCATTCTGTTTTGTGACATGGTTTGGAGTACCGTACCGTATTAAGGACCCTTGTGATCGTGTATGAAAACTGGAGGCTTCTGATTCCTCCTGACTATGCCACGAAACAAGCTCCCTCCAAATAAGTGGTGTTTCGTGGCAATATATGAAGTACTCCGTTATCTACAATTTTCTGACTACATCACAGGGTCCTTTAATTAAGTAGCCCTCCAAAATACCGTCACGAGTAACCTACCTACCTCCCCATAATTAATAAACACTTTGACTTTGAGACGAGGTATTCGGTTTCAGGAGTATATAAATGGATTGTATTCTTCGGTGAGCTCGAAGTACCAGGAATTAATACCACATACAGAATCACACACTACAGTAGTCTCCCTGTTCTGTCCTATCATAACCTACAGTAGCTACAGGTCCCCTACGTTCTTTGAGACAGGTGGAAAGGAAAGGAAAATGAGTACATGTTGTGTTGGAGCGGTATATGACGACTGAAGTAATAATAATAATAATAATAATAATAATAATTCACGCGTTACGTAGGTGTGCGAGACTGATGTAAAGTTAGAGAAAAAATATTGGAGAGGGAGGTATATACTGTACAAGACAGGTGTGTGTGGGTGAGAAACAGGTGTGTGTAGGTGAGAAACAGGTGTACTAGACAGGTGTGTGTGGGTGAGAAACAGGTGTACTAAACAGGTGTGTGTGGGTGAGAAACAGGTGTACAGAACAGGTGTGTGTAGGTGAGAAACAGGTGTACAAGACAGGTGTGTGTGGGTGAGAAACAGGTGTACAGAACAGGTGTGTGTGTGTGTATGACCTGCTAACCTACTACCCCAAATTGCGTGAGAGTGTGGAACAAAACACAAGATGGCCAACAAGAAAGTGCGTGGTAGTGCGACCGAGTGAGAGAGAGAGAGCCCAGGACACAGGCAGCTTACGTTCGACCCGCACCGTGGTTGAAGGGAAACTGAACCAAAAGAGTGAGTCCTGAGTCGACCTAATACCTGGCTGGCTGGCTGGATGGGAGGAAGGAAGGAAGGAAGGACGGACGGGTAGGAGAGAGAGAGAGAGAGAGAGAGAGAGAGAGAGAGAGAGAGAGAGAGAGAGAGAGAGAGAGAGAGACAGAGAGACAGAGAGACAGAGAGAGAGAGAGAGAGAGAGAGAGAGAGAGAGAGAGAGAGAGAGAGAGAGAGAGAGAGTTACAAGGAGTTACAAGGAAAAGAAGTACCCTAGGGGACCTTACGATCCATACAAAGAGGGTACCTGTGGGTTTAGTTGCGCAAGTAGGCGACCGTCCTCGAATGTGTCATGTGAAACCATCAAGGAACACTCGCACAACGGCTTAAACACCTAGACGGTGGTTTAATTCTTTGTCTAATCTGGACTTGAACTGATCCACAGAGTTGCTGTTGACTACATCAGCAGGAAGCGCGTTCCAAGTACCGCAGATGCTGTATGTAAAGAACTTACCACACAGATCACGGTTGTATCGCTTCAGTTCAAGTTTGTAGCCATGATTCCTGGTTGTGCCCTCACTGAGTTGGAAAATGTCCCTGTAGTCTACATTGTCAAAGCCTCGTAGTATTTTAAACACTTCAATAAGCTGACCACGCAGTCTCCGGGTTTCCAAAGAGAACAGATCGAGTTCTACCAACCGCTCTTTATAGCTCTTGTGTCTAAGAGAGGGTATAAGTTTGGTTGCCCTGGCTTGCACTCGTTCCAATCTAGCGATATCCTTTCGGTAAGAAGGACTCCAAAACTGGACTGCATACTCCAGGTGCGGTCGGACAAGGGAATTGTACAGACAAAGTACTATCTCCTTGTTCCGGTATCCAAACTGTCGCTTTATGTACCCTAACATCCTTTGGGCTTTCTTCTCAGCCTCAATACACTGCTTTGAGAACTTGAGGTCGCTAGTGATAGTTACACCCAAGTCTTTCTCAGTATCAGTGCTTACGAGAGCATTGCCCTTAAGGTTATACTCTGTTCGGGGGTTTCTGTGGCCTATATGCATAACTTTGCATTTGTTCACGTTAAATGGCATTTGCCACGTGTCAGACCACTCCCCGATCTTCCTAAGATCTTCTTGTAAGCGGGTAGTATTTCCTTCTTTCGCGACATTCATACCAAGCTTAGTATCATCGGCGAATTTGGAAATCTTGGCAACCATGTCACCATCCACGTCATTAACATAGATGATAAACAGTAGTGGTCCCAGAACAGAACCTTGGGGAACACCGCTAGTAACGGGCACCCACTCTGAAGCCTGTCCATTCACTACCACCCGCTGCCGTCTGTCACTTAGCCAGTTCTCTATCCAATTTGCCACATTTCCGTCTATGCCCAGTGCACGCACTTTCCGAAGGAGGCGGCGGTGGGGTACCTTATCAAAGGCTTTCTGAAAGTCTAAGTAGACAACATCGACCGCTTTATCCCGATCATGCTCACTGAAAACAAAATGGAAGAATTCCACCAGATTTGTGAGGCATGACCGGTGCTGCCGGAACCCATGCTGGGAACCCCTCAGTAGCAAATTTGATTCTAAGTATGCTGTTATTTTGTCCACCATGATGCTCTCCATGAGTTTACAGACTATCGAGGTTAAACTGATGGGTCTGTAGTTTGACGGTTGGCTAGCATCTCCCTTCTTGAAGATAGGAGTCACCTCTGCCTCACGCCAGTCTCTAGGAACGCATCCAGTCTGGATTATCCTGTTGAAGACCATGCACAGGTGCCGTGATACTTCACCATGCACTTCTTTCAACACTCTAGGTAAGAACCCATCCGGACCGGGGGACTTGTTTGCTTTTAATTCGATTATTTTTCTCTCGATTTCTTCTTGGGTGAAGACCATTGACTCCAACTTCTCACTGAAGGAGTCCAAAGGTTCGGGAATGGGACCACTCTCCTCAGAGAACACTGAAGAGAAGTACTCATTTAAGAGGTTAGCATTTTCTGCATCAGAGTGCATCAATGCTCCATCCTCATTCACCAAGGGACCGATCCTGCGTCGGATTGGTTTACGGCCATTCACATAACTGAAAAACTCCTTGGGGTTCTCTTTGCAGAGTCTAGCCACACGGACCTCCTCAGCACGCTTAGCCGCCCTTATTTTGGACTTCACGTTTCGATTCAGTCTTCTATGACCGTCAAAGTCCCCAGATGCCTTCGCTCGACGATACGCAGTTCTCCTCTCCCTTAGTAGGTTACGGATTTCCCGATTAAACCACTTCGGTTGAATGAACTTCTGACCTGTTCCCTTCAGAGGAATAAAGCGCGACTGAAGTTCCATGAAGGAAGACAAGAATGACCTCCACAGATCATCAGCACTCTCTCCCTCCTCTAGTTCCATTTCAGCAACGCCTTCACGAAGACCTGCAAAGTCCGCTCTCCCCATGTCTAATTTTCTATGCACCGGGGTCACGGACTCCATATTAGGGACCTTAACTGAAAATCTTATAAGCTTGTGGTCGCTTCCACCTATTTCTTCATTTACAGAGAGGTCTTGAATGATGTCATCCTCGGAGGTGAGGACCAAGTCGAGTATGTTAGCACCTCTTGTTGGCTCCCTTACCCATTGAGTGAGGAATTCATCATTTACAAACTCCAAGAGTGGTGTGTTCTCGGCAGAGGGCTCTCTGGTTTCCCAGTCAACATGTGTGTTGAAGTCCCCCATAAGGATGCACACCCTGCCGTCCACTAGTTCACCCAGCAACTGGTATAGGTCCCTGTCCATCTCATTGAGTTGTCCAGGGGGTCTATAAAGCAGAAGGGTTCTGTATTTTGCAGTGCCTATTTCTAGGTCAACTCCAAGGAGCTCGTGGTTCGATGTGATGTTGCAGGTCATCGATTTGATGGAGTTCTTTACATACAACAGCACACCACCACCCCCTCTGCCCTCTCTATCTTTGTGGAAGAGTTGGTAGCCTGGAATCACGAATTCCCCTTCAAGATCTCTGTCTGAGGTTCTCAACCATGACTCCGTTATGGCCACCATCTCGGGTTCCTCTGTCGCAACGAGGGCCCGCAGTTCCAAAAACTTGTTTTGGATGGACCTGGCGTTGAACAATAGAACCTTCAGGGAACCCCCAACTGCAGGGCTCCCTATACTCTTCCGTTTCCCGGTTTGGTCATTGTCTTGGTAGTGCTGGGGATATCCTTCTTCAGGATCTCAGCGAATGTCTTCTCTGGGGTCACTCTAGCATAGCGACGAGGGCTCTCCTCCACGCTCGGTCGAGTGCTCCTGAGACATCGTCGGACGGCGTCTTCCATTAATTTGGAAAGCACTTCTTTCCCCTTTAGTGAGAGATGTGTGCCATCCCTCTGGTAGAGGTCGTCTCTACCAAAGAGTGAGGTGTAGGGGTCCACAAAGAACACCCCCTCGGCAGTACACAAATCAGCCAGGCGCTGATTTACTGCAATGTTCTTTGACAGAGCAGTCCCTAAAGGGCCTCTCCTTGGGAGCATGCCAACAACTACCCTTCTGCGGGTTTTTGACCCACAGTCGTCTACTGCACCGAGCACATCCGAGAGGACTCCTTCGGTCATGCCTACTCTACCATTTCTCAGGTAGATGTCATTACCACTCACCATGAGTGCAATGACAGCAGATCTGGACGTTTGGATCCTCTCAGCTTCCTTTCGGAGGTCAGCATTGCCACAACCTGGCAAACAATTCACCTTCACAGAAGTGTGAAGGCGATCTGCCATTAGGGGTTCCAGCCCTCGTGCCTGGGAATCACCTACAATGTGTATATCCACAGGCCTCTCCTTGGTAGGAGCACGAGATGCCTTGTGAGGAACCCGAGAGTGTTTTGAATTCCTGCCGGGCTCGTCACTTCCTCCAGGTTGCTTCTTCTTCGTCCTCTTTTCCTTCTTCATTTTCTTTTCCTTCTTATTTGATTCCTCACTTTCCTCTAATCCCTCCTCAATTGTCTTCTTGGGTTTTTCTTCCTTCTCCATATTCCCCTCCTCTTTTCCATCACACTTTTCTGCAGTCTCTTTTCCTTCTGCAGTCTCTTCTCCCTCTTCATTGTTGCTGTTCTTCTTCTTGTTGTTCTTCTTCTTGTTGTTCTTTTTCTTGTTCTTCTTCTTCTTCTTCTTTACCGCCGTGGTGGAGCTCTCCGGTGAAGAAGCTCCTTGGACTGCCTTGTCTCTCACATGGCAGTCACACCTCTGCGAGTCCATTCGGAGAACTTCCTCCTTTAGGGAGTTGTTCTCCTTCGTGAGCAGTGAGATGTGCTTCATCAACCTCTCCTCGAGTTTGCAAAAGTCGCAGACACTCGAGGAGTCTAGGTCGCTCGCACTCCTCCCGCTGAAGTCCTCAC
>JAWQEG010004171.1:0-5000 GCA_033782935.1 Petrolisthes cinctipes
CATATATTAAGTATATTCGTAGTACATTTAAGCATATATATTCTTAGCACATATTTAGCACATTCTTAACATATTCTTAGTACATTCATAGTACGTCTCATTAAGCATATTCGTAGGATATTTAAGCATATTCTTTGCACGTGTTTGGTTCTTGCAACATGCATTTTCCCAGTCCAATGTTATGTAGAAAGACAGCATATTTTTTATTTCATACGACCAATACAGAGATGGTGTACAGAAGGGAGGAAAGGAAGGGAGGAGAGTAAGGTAAGAAGGGAGGAAAGGAAGGGAGAGGAGGAAGGGAGAAAAAGGAAGGGAGGAGAGGAAGGTAGGAAGGTAAGGGAGGAGAGGAGGAGAGGAAGAGAGGAAGGGAAGGGAGGGGAGGAAGGAAGAAAAAAGAAGGGAGAAGAGGAAGGGAGAAGAGAGAAAGAGAAGAGACAAACGAGCAAAACCCATGACAGACACTGGTTCCTCACTCATAATTTACACTGATTCAAATATGACCAGTGTGCAGCAGTATTTATTTACACGTCAACATACATACATACAGACAGACAGACAGACATACATACATACAGCTTCACGGGCCTTCCTTCAAAACACAAAATGTTAGAATAAGTATTTAAACGAGCTGTCAATCTTGTGGGGAAGTGATGGACGGGTTGGCCTCTCCTTTAAAACTAGAAATGTGTATATGTTTTACCTGTTAACATTCATTTTTGCCAAGCGTGTAGAATGGTGGGGCGTTGGGTCGTGTTATCAAGGTAAGAGAGAAAGGTAGAATAGAAACCGTATGAACAATTATTTCAATAGTTGGTTTTCAAGGTTTAATTAAGGGGGAAAATTATGTGTTGGTAAATCTGGAGCAATTGATTCCCTCCAAACTATTCCAAGCAACAGAACAAAACCATTATATTTGCTTTTCTGGTTCTGTTTCCTGGCATACTTTGGAGGAATCAAGGCACTCTAATGTAACAAAAGTGAATTAGCCCCTTAAGGAGCAGATGTATATACAACTTCAGTAGAAATATTTAGAACACTGGATTCCACAAATGGTTTCTAGGCCTGGAGAATTGGTGTATATACAATATATATGTAGGCCTATATATAGAACTTTAGTAGAAATTATAAGAATATTGGTTGATTTCCACAGTTAATTTCAAGGTGTATTCAAATAGATATATACAGTATATAAAACTTTAGTAAACATTATATAAACATTGATTTCCACGGTTGTTTTCAAGGTATTGTAGGTAAGATATTACTCCTGTAAATTCATAGAGGAAGTAACTGGAGAAAGGGTACTGAAGGAAAAGGAGAGAAATGGGAGGCATGGAGATAAATGAGTGGGACCATGTAGAGGGAGGAGATAGGAGGAAGAGTGATGGAGGAAGGATGGTACGTGAGGGTAGGAGGGAAAGAAAGAGATTTAAGAGCCAAGGTAGGAAGGAGTCACTGGCTGGGTGGGTGGATGAGGGAAGGCTACAGGGAGGGAGGCAGTGACGAAAGGAATTAATTTTGGCGGGTGGTTTAGAAATGACAATAATAATGATAATAATGATGATGATGTGAATAATAGTGATGGTAATAATTGTAATATTAATAATAATAATAATAATGATAATAATAATAATAATAACGATAATAATAATAATAATAATAATAACGATAATAATAATAATAACGATAATTATGATGATAAAATTAATAATAATGATGATGATGAAAATAATAATGATGATAATAATACTAACTAAAATAATAGTAATGATAAGGATAATAATGATGATAACGATAATAATAATGATAGATATAATTACCACAGAAAAATTCAAATTCACACTAAAGATAACCATACTTTATACTATACCTATGTGAAAAGATAAAAAAAAAAAAAGTATAGCAACACGTGTAACCGAACTGAACACTGCACCAAACAGGAAAATAACTCAACTTTGGGTATGAAGACTCGAATGAAAAAAATGAATGAAAGCAGAGACAGCAACAGGAGCAGGAGTCAGGACCAGGTTGCAAGGCACTAATCCGTGAAATTGATATGAAAGTCGATCCCGAAATCAGCATGAAATATTGAGCATAATAATACCCAAATGGGATCTTAAATATTTTCCAAGGTGTTATATATATATATTTCTCTCTCGTGTGTGCGTGGTTATAAATTAAATAGTGTTGCTTTTCCTTTAGTTGCCTGCGAACGAACGTGTTGGGCCAAGGACACACACTCATTGTTTACCTGTTGCAATATTAAACACAGCCAGCACTCCATTCATTAAACATACGAACCACTGCACTTCAATCAAAAACAACAATAATTGATTGATATAACTCTCCTCTGATCCTCCTTGAATAGAATGGGATAGGCATAGTTTCGCCTTTCGTTGTGAATTATTCCTTCTATTGTCAACCAGTTTAATTAAGGTTTTGGATACATTCGTGACAAATCTACTTTTTCTAGGTCGATTGGAGGGAATGTGACACGTGTTCTGTTTTGCGTTTCAGTGTCCCAGTTTTCTATAAAGGTCTTCATGTATGCATAACCTATATTCAAAATGTGTCGACAGAGAAAGAAAGCTGCACAGAAATGGAGAGATAGACATAGATAGAATTAGAAATGTACAGAGAAGGGAACAGATACACAGAAATATAGAGGAGCATCCAGCTAAGCAGAAATAGATATGAAGATATAGCACAAACTGACAGATAGAAAGAGAATGAAACAAAAAGATAAACAGAGATAGACAGACTCATTTAGATAGACCCCAAACACACACAGATAAACAGAGATAGACAGACTCATTTAGATAGACCCCAAACACACATATAAACAGAGATAGACAGACTCATTTAGATAGACCCCAAACACACATATAAACAGAGATAGACAGACTCATTTAGATAGACCCCAAACACACACAGATAAACAGAGATAGACAGACATAGAAACTCCGGCAAATGGCAGCGGGCTCAAACTAATTACCTGTGAACTCTGTTAACTAACATATAGAAGTTTGGGTCTGCTTGTACGTACACACACACACACACACACACACACGCACGCACGCACGCACGCACGCACGCGCACGCACGCGCACGCACGCACGCACACACGCACGCACGCACGCACGCACACACGCACGCACGCACACACGCACGCACGCACGCACGCACACGCACGCACGCACGCACACACACACACACACACACACACACACACACACACACACACACACACACATTGAAGCCTATAAGAATGAATTTATTATTATTGTAGTGCATAATGGATGTGGGAAATGGGTAGGAGATGGAAAAGTGAATGAGGGGATTTAAATAAAGTATGCATTAAAGTAGGTTTGAGGTAAGGGAAAAAGGGAGAAGGAAGGAGAAGAGAAAGGAGGACGGAAGGAGAGAAGAAGGGGATGAATAGAGGAAAAGTAAAGAGGCGGGAGAGAGAGAGAGAGAGGGAACGGAGAGAGGAGATGGAAAGTGAAGCGAAATGAGTCAGAAAAGAGGTTTGGGTGTGAGTGATGGGTCGTTGTTGAAGGATACTCACTCCTGTCTTCCTTACCTCTCTACTCTACTCTCTCTCTCTCTCTCTCTCTCTCTCTCTTCTCTCTCTCTCTCTCTCTCTCTGCTTTCTACCTCAGGCCAAATAGTCATTAAAATGGAAGTCAGTATATAAAAATGGATGATTTAAATTGACGTTGAGGGTCACACAACTTCAAGTCCTGTATAATGAGGCATTTAGTGACCCTCGTATATTCAGATAGGCATTAACCTCTTCTAAGTGACCTACTAGAGGGGGATTTGGGTACCTAAGCTTTTGTCGTAGAATTTGGAGTTACAGATCTCTACAAACTCTGGCACACATTAAACTCATACAGACTATAACACAGAGAGGAGACAAAACCCCCCCAAAACTAAAAAAAAAAAAAAAAACAGGATTACAAAACAGACACACAAAAACATACAGTGAAGAAAATGCCCCCCCCCCACCCCCATCCAAACAAAACAGACTTAGTTGGAACTGGTGCAGGCGTCTTGTGGCGGAAAATGTTCACGGGTTCATTCCACCCAAATGGTGCTCTTGCTCAAGTGGGTTTTGTGGGAGGGTGGGGGGGTCCTTGGGGTAGGGGGGGAGGGGTTCTTGGAGGTGGAGAGAGTGGCGGGGTGAGTAGGTGGGTGGAATGGTAGGGGAAGGAAGAATGAAGGGAGGGAGGAGAGAGGGGAATTGTGGTGAGGGTAAGATTGGGTGGGGGAGGGGGGAGAAGTGATGAGGGTAAAGCGGGTGTGGGGAGGTGGGGTGAGTTGGTAGGGTGGTTGGGGAGGAAAGAGTGGGGAGTGGGAGAGGCGAATCGTGGAAACTTGGGGGGGGGAAGCAGGGAGGGAGGGAGGGAGTGGGCTGGTGGTGGGATGAAAAGGAATGGCTGAGAGATGAAGTAGGAGGGGAGAGAGGAGAGACGTCGTGATAATAGTGAAAGGGCAGAGAGAAGAGAGGGAACTGGTGGGATGAGTGAAGGAGAAGTTCGTTTGGTCCAAGTTCTGTGTAAATGACTGAACAAAAGTGAGGAGCAACACGAGGTTAGAAAATTATCCCACTGAAGAATGTAATGACTGTAGAAATGAATAAAGCAAATCCTGTTGTAACGAAAGAATATCCAAATGCCTCGTATCTTGTGCAGCAATGTTTCTTGTAAATTGTGTACTATTATTATTGTCAGTCATGCATGTACTGTACGTTCAGACAGTCAGACAAAAAGCCTCTATCCTCTGACCCACCTCCCCCACCCCTCTGCCCCCGTCCCTCGTCCCCCAGCAGTGCATCACCCAGATTGTGGTGGTGAGCCTCTCATTACCCAGCTGGGGTGAGGGGAGCGTCGTGCCCCCTCGCCCCCTACTCCACACACACATGTACGAATTTGCTCACCCCGGAAATAATTGGAACTCGCACGTGTAAAATACTCGAGTTTATGCATTTGCTGTGC
>JAWQEG010004171.1:7500-12500 GCA_033782935.1 Petrolisthes cinctipes
AAGAAGAAGGAAGAATTGTAAAAGGAGAGAGGGAAGGGATTTCAGGCAAGGGTAGGAAGAAATGTCGAAGGAAAAATGGGAGAAATGTCAAAGATTGAATATATGAAGGAGAAGATAAATAGAATGATGAGAGGTTGGGGTAAAGGAAAATAATATATTGGAGCAAGGAAGAAGCATCAGAGAAGAGAGGGGGGAAAGAAAATGTAGGAGGTGGTAGGGAAGAAATATCAGATGAGGCAGGAAAGTAAGAAATGTCAGAAGAAAGATGGAAAATATGTCAGAGGAGGAAGGAAAAGCCGTAAGAAATTTCAGAGAGAGGAAGGAAGGAAGGAAGGAAGGGAGGGAGAGAGCGAAGTTGATGAGGAAAGGAAGAAACGTAAGGGGTGAATAGGAAGAAACGTCTGAGGAAAGGAAGAGTAAGATATGTCAAAGAGAGAGAGAAAGAGAAATGAGACGAGGAAGGAAGGTGGGACGAGGAATGGGTAGTGAAGGAAGAGAGATATGTCAGAGAAGGAAGGAAGGAAGGAAGGAGAGGGTGAGGGTTGTGAGATAAGGAAGAAATGTCAGAAAAGAAGAGGAAGAAAGGACAGAGGAGAGGAGGGAGGGAGATGTGTCAGAAAAGGGAGACAATGATGAAGGAGAGGGCGAGGGTTGTGAGAGAAGAAAGAGACGTCAAGGAAGAAGCGGGGGGAGATGTGTCAGAGAAAGATGAAGCAAGGAAAGATAGGACTCTGTGTAGGTAGTGACGGGTGCCGGACTCTGGGACTGAAGGGGAGCTCTCAGACCACTGTAAACAAAAGCCAGTTTACTCAGAGGCCCTGGGTCGTCCACTGGGTCCCCGGCAGACCACCCAATGTTGTTGACTCTAAGGGGGCACGTCTGGGGCATCCCGGTTTCCTGACACGTTATCTGTGAACTTCTGACACTTGATATCTAAGGACACCTGACACTTGATATCTAAGGACCCCTGACACCTGACACTTGATATCTAAGGACCCCTGACACCTGACACTTGATATATAAGGACCCTGACACTTGATATCTGGGGACTCCTGACACTTGATATGTACTCCTTGACATTTTACACGTTATCTGTGAACTTCTGACACCTGGTCCTTGATATCTAAGGACACTTGACACTTGATGTGAGGACCCCTTGACACTTGATATATGAGGTTTCCTGACACTTGACACGACATATGACATTTGACACCCTTTGACACCACAACCATAGCCCAGATATTAATGTCTTTTACTTATTTTTTTTTTTTAATATAAAATAATGTTCTGCATTTGATGGGGTAAACTTTCGGGAATTTTTTTTTGCTAATTTTGGTAATTTTACACTCTGGTTCGCTTGACGCACAATAATTGGTGTCACCATAATATTTTAGACTTCAATGGCTGGTTTGGTTGCCTGGCGTTTCATAATTAACAAAGCTTTATGGAAAATGTATTGTATTCCCTTGTTTCTCTCACTGGAAATCATTCATGCTTCTGAATAATGAGTGACGAGCATTGCAGTGTTCAGGTTTCCAGAATTTAAAAAAATGTTAAGCACCAATCCTGGGCGGGAGGTAAAGGAGGCTAAACGTTTAGTTACCAAGTATACAAACTTTGCAAACTGTTGATAGGTTTAACTTGGGTGATCACAACAACACTATATACCGGTATATATATATATATATATATATATATATATATATATATATATTTTATTTGCTGCGACACCTATAAAAGAGTGAGGGAACATTCAATAGCAGAGGACATTATATATGCTTGGTAGGAGAGAGAGATAGATATGTTGGTATGTGTGTCAGTGGGATATCTCTGGCAGAAGCTATAGATCACCTTTGAAGACGGTGGCATACTCGCTTAAAATTCCGTCGATTCCCCAACGAATGAAACATTACCATTTAGATGGGAGGGGACGGCGTATGTCACTTCAGGGGAGGTGGAAAGGCGAGAAGTGGGGCTCTGTTAGGGTTTGGTAATATATACACACACACACACATCGTAACATCATCACACACACACACACACACACACACACACACACACACACACACACACACACACACACACACACACACACCGACACACACGCAGACCCACACACTCACATTATCACACACACACACCGACACACACGCAGACCCACACACTCACATTATCACACACACACACACACACACACACACACACACACACACACACACACACACACACACACACACACACACACACACACACACACACACACACACACACACACACACACACACACACTAACTCACCCAGATCCCCTATAATGACGTGAGGCAGGTGCATGGGGGTCCAGCACTCAGTATCATACCTGAGGAAGAGAGAAAAAATGTTACTGATGTGAGACAACAAAAATGCACCACACTCACTACACCACCGTTTGTCTGTTCATAGCATGTGTGTGTGTGTGTGTTTAGGGGGTACTGGAGTGTTGATGCATTCAGAGCATACTAATTCCTCCAAACAATGCCACGCAACAGGCCAGCATAGTTTTTGTTAATCTGGTACCGTTTCCTGGCATACTTTGAAAGGAGATATCAAGGCACTCCAATGTACAGTAACAAAAGTATACTAAAGTACTCTGTTAATTAAAAAGGAAGACATGGGCACAAGATGTATTGAAGAAGAACCCCTCCTTCAGAATGGGTTATGGGTTGTATTATTATGAAACGAGGAAAAAAACTCTTCGTGGGTTATTATTTTATTTCATATGTTACAAAATAATTAAAACTGAGCGACGAAGATATTTTATTTACCTCGTTGAGTAATGCCACGTTATACCTCGCTGCCTTCATCACACATGGTTGGCTGAGTTTTGAAGTTGTGCTCGCTATAGAATATTCTCCTCCTAATATGTCTGGAGGTCTTATATCATCTCCGCCGTCCTCTTATAGCTTGGCTTGGCTTGGCTTGGCTTGGCTTGGCTTGGTTTGGCTTGGCTTGGCTTGGCTTGGCTTGGTTTGGCTTGGCTTGGCTTGGCTTGGCTTGGCTTGGCTTGGCTTGGCTTGGTTTGGCTTGGCTTGGCTTGGTTTGGCTTGGCTTGGCTTGGCTTGGCTTGGCTTGGCTTGGCTTGGCTTGGTTTGGCTTGCAATAACTTGGAGCAACTTGATTTGACTTGACTTGGCTTGGCTTGGCTTGGCTTGATATGGCTTGACTTGGCTTGGCTTGATATGGCTTGACTTGGCTTGGCTTTGTACTCAGTATACGAGTAAATAAACTATTCGCTCTTAGTGACAAAAATGAAAACCGTGTTATTTGCAGAGTAGCCTGAAGTGGGATTATAAATTAAAGTACAAAGTATCACAGTCTGTTTGAACTCTTTGCTTTTCATTATTCCTTTTTCTCTCTTCCATTTCTCCTTTACACATTCTTCTCTCCTTAGCTCCCTCCTTTCCTCCATCCATTTTCCTCTCTATGAATTATTTCCTCCAACCTCCGTCTCCCTTAATGCTCTCCTCCTCCTCCTCCTCCTCCTCCTCCTCCTCCTCCTCCTCCTCCTCCTCCTCCTCCTCCTCCTCCTCCTCCTCCTCCTCCTCCTCCTCCTCCTCCTCCTCCTCCTCCTCCTCCTCCTCCTCCTCCTCTTCCTCCTCCTCCTGTTCTCTTTCCCCATTTCCTCATTTCCTCCATTCATTCGTTTATTTCTTTTTTCATGAATAATATGTTCACCCTTTATCATAATCCATTTTTCTTTTATCCCACATTCGTATTCCCCTTTTCTCTCTTCGTAAATTATTTCTCACTTCTCTTGCATTTCTCCTTCCTCATTTTTATTCCTTTTCTAACTCTTCCTTTCTTGCTCGTTCTTTCTCTCTTCCCCCCATCCTTCACCCTACTTCTCTCTTCTTTCCACCATCCTTTATCCTACTTTACTCCTTTTTCCTCACTCCTTCATCCTTCTTCCATCCTCTTTCCTCTCTCCTTCATCCTACTTCCCTCCTTTTTCCTCTCTCCTTCACCCTATTTTCCTCCTCTTCCTTCCATCCTTCACCCTTCTTCCTTCTCTTTCATCTTTCCTTCCGCTTCATCTCCTTCCTACATCGTCTCTCACACTCATTTCCTCTTTTATCTCTCTCCATCTATCTCTCTTTTCGTGCCTTCCTTTCCTTGAATATCTCTTTCCTGTTCTTCTTTTGACCTTCCTCCTGTCCCCCCATCCTTTCTTTCCTCTTTTCCTTCCGTCCTTTCTTCCCTCCTTCCCCCCTTATTTTCTCTTTTCCTTCATTCTTTTCTACTTCCTTCATTCTTAACTACTTTTCTATTATCTTTCCCTTCCATATCACCTTGCCTTTCCTCCCTCCTTTCCCCCCCAATACCTCATTCGTTTTCCTTCCCTTTTCTCTTCTCTCCTCTCTCTCTCTTTCCCTCCTCTCTCTCTCTCTCTCTTTCCCTCCTCTCTCTCTCTCTCTTTCCCTCCTCTCTCTCTCTCTTTCCCTCCTCTCCTCCGTCTACTTCCGCCTCATCCTTCTTACCAGATTTGAGATTCGGGGCTTCATATAAAATTTCTCGTTATTAATATTTCATAGTCCACAAATTTCCCCGAGGAAGATGTGTGGTTTGAATATTTGGAATACGGAGGAGAAGGGTAAAGATGATGTGATGTGATGTGATGTGATGTGATGAAGTGTGATAAGATGTAGCGTATGTGATGGATATGTGATTGAGAGGGGTTAGGTGGATAAGCCATATAAGAAGATGAGTGTGAAGGAAGGCGAGAAAGAAGGAAGGGATGACGGGGTACATACATACATACATACATACATACATGGCTTATATTATTATTATTATTATTATTATGGCTGGCTGTGCTGTTGAAGAGGGGATGGAATGTGGAATGGAAGGAAGTGACACAAGGCGAGAAAAACTGTAAATGTGATCATAAATTCCGTGGCGGATGGAACGAGATGATAAAGGAATGAAATTGAGTTGGAAATATTTCAGGCTGTGATTTCCAGGGT
>JAWQEG010004171.1:15000-22500 GCA_033782935.1 Petrolisthes cinctipes
AGAGGGCAGCTACATCGTCACTCACAGCATCTTGGAAAATGGCGTGGACTCGAACCTGGGCCCTTGAAGTTTATAGTCCGTCGTGTGTGTGTGAGAGAGAGAGAGAGTATATTGTGTGTGTGTGTGTGTGTGTGTGTGTGTGTGTGTGTGTGTGTGTGTGTGTGTGTGTGTGTATGTAAACAGATACTATCAGCCAATTTTTGCCCTTGTTTGTATTCGCCAAATTGCGATATATAGTTTCATTAAAAAAAAAAAAAAAAAACTCTCTATATACTGTATAATGGAAACGCCAGTGTTACTACAGCAGTTTTCCCATTGACCATAATGTAAATATTTCCCGGCGTCCGTGCATAATATGAAACAACAACACATTCCCATCAAAGCAAACACTCTAAATAATACTCACACCCACCCATCAAATATTTACACCACAGTCCAAAGAAAACTAAAACTGCAACTGACAAACTGGCCGATGTGACGTAAAGGGAAGAGGAGGAAATAGACAGACTGGACAAATTGGGGTCATGCTCTGTTGGAATGACATCTGGTGAATTTTGCAGTACTCGTGTTTTTTTTTTGTGGGGGAATGTTTTGGTGACTAGATATAGGATGAAGTGTGTGTGTGTGTGTTGGATTGGGTGTGTATATCCTATTCTTTCTTCTTGCTGTGTGTGTGTGTGTGTGTGTGTGTGTGTGTGTGTGTGTGTGTGTGTGTGTGTGTGTGTGTGTGTGTGTATTCCGTGCAAGCATCGATATGTGTGTGCGTGTGTGTGGGTATCATACTGCACGCACCGTTTTATGCATGTGTGTATGTGTGTGTGTGTGTGTAAGGGGGTGTATTGTGTGTATTGTATGTAAATGGGCGTGCGTGTGAGCGTGCTTGGATGTGTGTGTGAGTATGAGTACATGTACAGTACGTGCGAGCGTGTGTGTGTGTGTGTTGGGTCTTGATTACATTAAACTAAATATATCATGCCTGGTCATGAAGCATTTGATATATTTCCATAGTACAGTATTCAGTTACACGGAAACCCATGTATATTTTTCAGTACACCATGCCTCAAACTATTACCAGAAACGACCGTAGGATGGAGATACCGCCAACACGTACTGCCATCCTCCAGTGTTCATTCAGTATATATCACATGGACACTATTTCCTTCGTCCTCTGATTTAATTTAAGGTATGATCGTCTCCCAGCTCGTTGTTATGGGGTTGATGGAACACCTTCGACCTGACGAGACCTTAATTAATTGGAGGATGGACGACGAAGGATGTAGAACGGTGGACGGGGACGGAGGACGAAGGAAACAAACAGCTACCATCAGTTTTTTGACAGCATCACGAGTCTCATGGGTAAAGGGGGACAAATTGTGTGTTGTTGATTCCTCCAAACTATGTCAGGAAACAACACTGCCTCGGTAAAGGTGCTGTTTGGTGACACACTCTGGTGGAATCAGTGGCCTCCAATCATTCACTCACATTGTACACCATCACACACAACACAGGTCACATAATTTCCGGTGTTCAATTTTGTGTTGCCTTTGAAGTTTCAGTACGGTAATAGTAACAGAGAAAATTAATGACGTATATACCGGTATGCTATTTTGAACCATCGTTGTATTTCACTTACTGGGGAACATTTATTTCTGTTTTTTAGGGCAATGCTGTGCCATAATTCTTTCGTGTTTGTGTGTGTGTGTGTCATAATTCAATTCTTTCGTGTGTGTGTATGTGCGTGTTTGTCTACCTGCTGTCGTATGTATATGTTTGTGTGTGTCTGTTTATATATATATATATAATATATACCTGCTATTTTGTCCACTCACTCACTCACTCTATTTTCTCTCACAGACAAACAACATGCATGGTAGAGTCGAGCTTTCCTGTTACCGATTTTTTAAAACATTCTCGGGGCGTCTTCTTAACTCACACAAAATTGAAGTTTTTATCGTTAAAAATTTATTGGAAGTGGGTTTAACTCTTGACCTTCAGCTACTCGTGGAGGAGGGCTTGGTCGAAGGTTAAGAGTGTCTTATATAATCTCAAGGAGGAGAGAAGGAAATGAGGAAGTGAAGCCCTACATAAACAGAGAGTAAAGAATAATACTGGCAGAGAGAATACCCAGACGATCCAATGTCCCAGAGAACCCCGTTTAACCTTATCAGAATGGTTTTTGTGGGGACTCCTATACGTAATCCCCAGACCAGGGTAAACATTTCTTGCTGGGAAGTTGAGTGGAAAATGTGGAAAGTGGTGGTGTGGTGGTGGAGGGTGAGGAAGCAGTGGTGATGTGTGTATGTAGTGGTGGTGGTGGTGGAGGGTGAGGAAGCAGTGATAATGTGTGTAGGTAGTGGTGGTGGTGGTGGTGGTGGTGGAGGGTGAGGAAGTAGTAGTGATGTGTGTACGTAGTGGTGGTGGTGGTGGTGGTGGTGGAGGGTGAGGAAGCAGTGATGATGTGTGTAGGTAGTGGTGGTGGTGGTGGTGGTGGTGGTGGTGGTGGTGGTGGAGGGCGAGGAAGTAGTGGTGATGTGTGTGTAGTGTGGTGGTGGTGGTGGTGGTGGAGGGTGAGGAAGTAGTAGTGATGTCTTTATGTAGTGTTGGTGGTGGTGTGTGTGTAGTGGTGGTGGAGTATAGTGATGTAGAAGTGTTATGTGTTGCTGCCTGCTGTCTAATTATCTGTCTGTCTACACTGTCCACAACCACCCTCGTTTTACCCTTCATGTCGCCTCATAATTCCAGTCGGTCTTGCCTTTCTTTTTATTCATGATCATTCCAGTTGTGCTTTTCCTTCCATCGTCTTACTTTTCATGTCGCCTTATTCCAGAATTATCATAACCAGGCGGAGCTCCAATGACAACAACAACAACAACAACAACAACAACAACAACACTACTACATGACAACCAGAGACACCGCCCTAGTCCTCCCTTCCATAATTTATCATTCCCCAAAGTTCACTCCTGCCTTCCCCTCTGACGACACCTAACTCTCCTCACGGTGATATAATTCTAATCTCTCTCAGGATACAGAATGTTTTGTTTTTTCCTCCTCTATCTTTTGGGAATGGTTCGTGTGTTTCTGTTTGATTGTCTGATTGAGATGATGTTAAAATAAGTCAGGTCATGTTAGAATGAATTGGGTTGGTTCACGTCAGGTTATGGTAAACTTACGATTTTTAGTCAGATCAGGCTGGAATAACAAGTCAGGTCAAAGTAAGGATAGATTAGGTTCATGTCACGTTAGAGTAGTAGATTAGGCTTGGTCAAGTCAGGTTAGAAGAGATTATTTTAGCCTTCCTAAGTCAAATTAGTGTAAATTACTGTAAATATGAGTTAAGCTTCCCAAACTATGCACTAGCTGTACCGGGGAATCATACACCGTGTACCCAAATACCCGAGGAAAGAGGGGCAATATAGCGAGTTTTCCTGTAATATGAAAGATTTGGGAATTATGACCCCCTCCCCTGAGACCACCTCCTCCTTACCTTCAGGCGACGTGGCCTTTCATCCAACATGAATAACTTAGGTGGCCGTGATGGTGTTAACGCCTCGTAGCCCTCCTCCTGCCCCTCGTTGCCTTCCCCATGTCCTTCGTCTCTCTCCCCTTATATCTGGCCCCTTCTTCTGCCCCCTTACCCCTCGTTCCTTCTCTGCCCCCCCCCCCGTTCCTCTCCCCCTGCCCTCCCCCCCCGTTCCTCTCTCCCTGCCCTTTGTTTCTCTCCTTCTGTCCCCTACCCTTTATGTTTCTCTCCTTGCCCCTCCTTCCCCTCCTTCTGCCCCCTGCTCCTTATTCTTCCCTCCTTGCCCTTCCTGCCTCACCCTCTGCCTCCTGCCCCTCTACACTCTCCACTTTACTGCTTCCGGCGCATTTCAACCTGCTGGGGTCGGAACAAGGAAGGAGAGAGTGGGACAGTGTATAGGATGGGTCAAGAGGGAATTATTAAGAAGAATAGAGTAGTAGGTCAGAGTAGGACAAGGCAGGTCAGGGTAGGTCAGAGTAGGACAAGGCAGGTCAGGGTAGGTCAGAGTAGGACAAGGCAGGCCAGGATAGGTCAGAGTAGGACAAGGCAGGCCAGGGTAGGTCAGAGTAGGTCAGAACAGGTCAGCATGAAGTGGGCAAGGTAGGACAATGACAAGGTACCGTAATTCTATAGGGAGGTCAGAGGAAAGGATCGTATGTCAGAGTAGGTCAGGTCGGGGAAAGTCCACTATAGGTTAGTTTACTAGAAAATTATGATGATGAGGATACCGACTTGGGGACATGACACCTTCACCTTCGTCAGTACTTGGTTTCGTCCTTCGTGTTTGACTAGGAATAGGACCCTAAGCCATGACCCTTGTAACTAGGAATAGGACCCTAAACCATGGCCCTTGTAACTAGGAATAGGACCCTAAACCATGGCCCTTGTAACTAGGAATAGGACCCTAAACCATGGCCCTTGTAACTAGGAATAGGACCCTAAGCCATGACCCTTGTAACTAGGAATAGGACCCTAAGCCATGACCCTCGTGACTAGGAATAGGACCCTAAGCCATGGCCCTTGTAACTAGGAATAGGACCCTAAACCATGGCCCTTGTAACTAGGAATAGGACCCTAAGCCATGGCCCTTGTAACTAGGAATAGGACCCTAAGCCATGGCCCTCGTGACTAGGAATAGGACCCTAAACCATGGCCCTTGTAACTAGGAATAGGACCCTAAGCCATGGCCCTCGTGACTAGGAATAGGACCCTAAACCATGGCCCTTGTAACTAGGAATAGGACCCTAAGCCATGGCCCTCTTGATTAGGAATAGGACCACCCAAGCCCTGAGCCTCGTGACTGATAATACGGGAATGATCCGAGGGCACACATTGCAATATCTTAGGAACACGCACACCAGTCAGGAAGTCTGCTTACTCTGATATAGTTAAGCAACGTACACGCTCACAGTCAAGGTCTCTCTATACACACACACACATACACACATGTACACACACACACACATGTACACACACACACACACAAACACACACACACACACACACACACACACACACAAAATCCTTACTAATATAAGGTCATTCGTTGTTCTTGATTTTTTTTTCCTTTATATAGCAAATACAATTTTTTTCTGCTTTTTCTTGAACTTCAAAGGTACCTCGTTCATTTATATATAATAATTGAATAGCTGGCATCTATCGTCATGTAAAGTTGTGGGAGGACTGTCAGAATTATAAGAAGAGAAGTAAACAAAACGACACATGGATATACCGAATGTGTTGTATCCAGTAGGTAGTGTGACGGGATGAGTTAGTATGAAGGAAATAATTAGAGAGAGGAAGGCAGGTGTGTGAGTCAGCAGGGCAAGCGGGTAAAGGTCAGCAGGAGAAGTGTGTAAAAGTCAGCAGGGCAAGTGTGTAAAAGTCAGCAGGGCAAGTGGATGAAAGTCAGCAGGGCAAGAGTGTAAAAGTCAGCAGGGCAAGTGTGTAAAAGTCAGCAGGGCAAATGGATGAGAGTCAGCAGGGCAAGTGGACGATGGTAGTCTGTAGTGGTGCGTTGGGTTGAGTCAGTCAGTCAGCCAGCGGTTTGGGGGGAATCAGTGAGGAAAGCCTTGGTGGAAAAGTCAGCAGGAACCGACGCTGGCTTTCTTCAGTTAGCCCATAATACCCTGGCTACGAGTCCGGGCTCAGAGGAACACCCAATGAATACGACACGAGAAGGCAAGCAGCATCGATCCCCTGATGGATGGACAAGCAAACAGCGAGGAAAATTAGACGAGGAATATCAAGCAGTGTAAACAGGGATATAAGTGGCCGAGGCATGGAAATAAAGTACGTGTTCCTGAGGTAATAACAGATGTAAACAGACACGACAGCAACATGATATATACGAACTGGATGGTATCGTACAAGGAATGTGACTTAGCTATAACATAAATATAAGGAAATTGAACTAAAGAGGTGTGAATAACTTAATTAAGTAGTGAAGTGCGCAGAGAGTTGTATAGAACCTGTACTTATACCACTCACTACATATCCCAAAAGATTGAAGAGCGATAACATTATTTTATGCTGATTTCGGTTTTTCGTCAGTGCGTATAACATAGATACGTCAAATAATACAGCAAGCCAGTATACATATTATGCAGCGGAATTGTTGTTTTATAAATTCCTAAGTTTATCTGTGAAGCTTTTGTTAATGTGATGATATTGAAGTCAAACAGCAGACACACAATCACTGTTACCGACGACACGACAGAAACATACAGTTGCGGACACAGGAAACACACACACTGGATGGAGCCCCTCATTGAGTACACTGAAGGATGAGGAGACGTTGTGTGTAAAGGCGTGTCCTATTCTATGCTTGAAAAGGGGACTGTTTGATGTGTGTCTGTTTCATGTGTCCGCAACTGTACCTCGAATCACATGCTCATTTTATAAGTTAACTATATATTGTAAAGGGACCGTGATGAGTGTACCGAAGATGTAAACAAACCTACATGTTAAGCAAGGCAAGCATTCCTGCAACAACCGCGGCGAGGAATACCAATGAGCAACTCGAGATGCAAGCAATCACCCCAACTGAAAGGCAGATAAATTGAAGTGAGACTGACATTCTGGCAAGAAGACGAACACTCAAGTCAGTTTCCACGATGTTCAGTGAGGCCACGAGGCTCCTTGCATAATACCTTTCTTTCTTTGGCCTGGAAGAAGACACATGCACTGATGCTTACAAAGGCACAGTGATGTAGAGTTTGGCTTTGGGTTTGTTGGTGTTGGTGGATGAATGGTCTGGATATGTTAAGTCCTGACGTGACTGGGTTCTGAATGTCTCGTCATAATGTAAGCTTACATAACAATATAACCACACTATGGTCGTTTAAGAGTTACAAAGTAGTTTTATTTCGCTTCGGTTGGTATGAAAAAGCTAATAGGAAATGTAGGTAGTAAAACTGTGTTCATTATATATTCACAAAGACAAAGAAATAATGTTGAATGTAATTACGCTTCAGGTTATTCTTGGAAACGCTTCCTGTGAGGCGTCAGAACTCAACTGCTGTTTGGTGTAAAATCTGGGTCGTCTCTCCTGCTCCTCGATAAACTCGTTTCTGTATTGACTGTGTATACAATTGGTGACTCTTCTCACCTGCTCTCCCGACTCTTCCGCCATACACTTATTATCTTACCTCGCTCTGTGTGTGTGTGTGTGTGTGTGTGTGTGTGCGTGCTTAGCTACACACGACAGTAAACGATTGTCATTCCATCGTCCAAATACCTCTAGTATGATCCAACACTTTTAGACAAGGTGGTGAGGATTGGCTTTTGTCCAGGACTGTACTAGAAACTAACCTTCATCTCCATCGTTTCCCTTTACGGATTCCGAGGAATTTCCAGTGGAGGGCGAGGCAAATTTGCTCACAACTTTTTTTTTTTTTTCCACGTTCAGAAATTTACTCACTTCCTGAAGACTTATGATGAGACTTGGTGGATTCTGATTCCTCCAGACTATGCCA
>JAWQEG010004172.1:0-5000 GCA_033782935.1 Petrolisthes cinctipes
CGGGAATAACTTATCGACGGTGTCAATAATGGGACCATAACATTGCCGTCGTTCCTTCTCGCCGCTGGGTGACCAATCCCTCACTATCTGTCTTATGGTCGATTGTACTTTCTCTATGTCTGGGCCGAGCATCGAGTTGGTAATACTGTCTTCGTTATTCTGTAAAGGGAAGATGGTGGATTAATACAGAGAGAGAGAACACACACCAAAATAATACACACACACACATATACACACACCAAAATAATACACACACACACACACACACCAAAATAATATACACACACACACACACCAAAATAACATACACACACACACTAAAATAACACACACACACACCAAAATAAAACACACACACACACCAAAATAACACACACACACCAAAACAACATACACACACATACAACAAAATAACACACACACACCAAAATAATATACACACACATACACACACACAATAATAATAATAATAATAACAACAACTTACACACACACACACACACTATAATAATACACACACACACACCATAATAACAACAATAAAACACACACACACGCACACACAATAATATACACACACACACACACACACACCAAAATAATATACACACACACACACACACACACCAAAATAATACACACACACACAGAATACACCAAAATAATACACACACACATCAAAATAACACACATACATCAAAATAACACACACATCAAAATAACACACACACAACAAAATAACACACACACACATACACACATCAAAATAATACACACACACACCAAACTAACACAGACACATCAAAATAACATACACACACACCAGAATAACAACAAAAAAACACACACACACCAAAATAAAACACACACAAACTCACCAAGGGTTGATGTTGCACGTTTTCAAACATACACTCGACATCCTTAATAATGAGCTTAATAATCTCAGCGTTGTGGTCGACACAGAGGCGCTGGTCGTGTAGGTGTTGTGTGTAGGGGCCGAGTAAGGTAACACACACACACACACACACATATAAATAATACACACACATACACACACCAAAATAATACACACACACATACACACACACCAAAATAATACACACACACATCAAAATAACACACACACACATCAATAATACATACACATACACAATAATAACAACAACAACACACACACACCAAAAAAACACACACACACATCAAAATAACAACAAAATAACACACACACACACACCAAAATAACACACACACACATACACACATCAAAATAACACATACACACATCAAAATAACCAAAATAAAACGCAAACACACACAAAACAAACTCACCAAGGGCTGATGTTGCACGTTTTCAAACATACACTCGACATCCTTGATAATGAGTTTGATAATCTCAGCGTTGTGGTCGACACAGAGGCGCTGGTCGTGTAGGTGTTGTGTGTAGGGGCAGAGTAAGGTAACACACACACACACACACACATACACATAAATAATACACACACACATACACACACACATCAAAATAATACATACATATACACATCAAAATAACACACACACATCAAAATAACACACACACACCAAAACAACATACACACACACACCAAAATAATATAAACACACATACACATACACACAATAATAATAATAATAATAATAAAAAAAAAAATAATGAAAAAAAAACGCAAACACACACAAAACACACTCACCAAAGGTTGATGTTGCACGTTTTCAAACATACACTCGACATCCTTAATAATGAGCTTAATAATCTCGGCGTTGTGGTCGACACAGAGGCGCTGGTCGTGTAGGTGTTGTGTGTAGGGGCCGAGTAAGGTAACACACACACACACACACACATATAAATAATACACACACACACATACACACATAAATAATACACACATACATACGCACACACCAAAATAATACACACACACATACATACACACATCAAAATAACACACACACACACATCAAAATAACAACAACACACACACACCAAAATAATACACACACACATATACACACACCAAAATAACATACACACACACAACAAAATAATACACACACACATCAAAATAACACACACACACCAAAATAATATACACACACACCAAAATAATATACACACACACCAAAATAACACACACACACACCAAAATAACATACACACACACCAGAATAACATTAAAAAAAACACAGACACATCAAAATAAAACACACACAAACTCACCAAGGGCTGATGTTGTACGTTTTCAAACATACACTCGACATCCTTAATAATGAGCTTAATAATCTCAGCGTTGTGGTCGACACAGAGGCGCTGGTCGTGTAGGTGTTGTGTGTAGGGGCCGAGTAAGGTAACAACACACACACACACACATACATACATACACACATACACACATCAAAATAACATACACACACACATCAAAATAACACACACACACATACACCAAAATAACATACACACACACACCAAAATAACACACACACAACAAAATAGCACACACACATCAAAATAACACACACACACACATACACCAAAATAACATACACACACACCAGAATAACATTAAAAAAAACACACACACATCAAAATAACACACACACACACATCATAATAATACACACACACCAAAATAATACACACACACACCAAAATAATACACACACACACACACACATCAAAATAATATAAACACACACACTAAAATAGCACACACACACATCAAAATAACACACACACACAACAAAATAACACACACACACATCAAAATAACAACAAAATAACACACACACACCAAAATAATAACAACAACACACATACACACAATAATAATAATAATAATAATAATAATAATGAAAAAAAAACACAAACACACACAAAACAAACTCACCAAGGGCTGATGTTGTACGTTTTCAAACATACACTCGACATCCTTAATAATGAGCTTAATAATCTCGGCGTTGTGGTCGACACAGAGGCGCTGGTCGTGTAGGTGTTGTGTGTAGGGGCCGAGTAAGGTAACACACACACACACACACATATAATACACACACATCAAAATAACACACACACATCAAAATAACACACACACACACCAAAATAACACACATACATCAAAATAACACACACACACACCAAAATAAAACACACACACACCAAAATAACACACACACACATCAAAATAACAACAAAATAACACACACACACACACCAAAATAATAACAACAACACACATACACATACACACACAATAATAATAATAATAACAATAATAATAATAAAAAACACACACACACACATCAAAATAAAACACACACAAACTCACCAAGGGTTGATGTTGCACGTTTTCAAACATACACTCGACATCCTTAATAATGAGCTTAATAATCTCAGCGTTGTGGTCGACACAGAGGCGCTGGTCGTGTAGGTGTTGTGTGTAGGGGCAGAGTAAGGTAACACACACACACACACACACATACATAATACACACACACATACACACACACACACAAAACTAATACACACACACACACCAAAATAACACACACACACCAAAATAACAACAAAATAACACACACACACCAGAATAACAACAAAATAACACACACACACCAAAATAAAACACACACACACACAAACAAACTCACCAAAGGCTGATGTTGTACGTTTTCAAACATACACTCGACATCCTTAATAATGAGCTTAATAATCTCAGCGTTGTGGTCGGTCGTGTAGGTGTTGTGTGTAGGGGCCGAGTAAGGTAATAACACACACACACACACATAAATAATACACACACATACACACATAAATAATACACACACACACCAAAATAATAACAACAACACACATACACATACACACAATAACAATAATAATAATAATAATAATAATAAAAAACACACACACACATCAAAATAATACACACACACATCAAAATAACACACACACAACAAAATAACACACACACACACCAAAATAACACACACACATCAAAATAACATACACACACACCAGAATAACATTAAAAAAAACACACACACATCAAAATAAAACACACAAACTTACCAAGGGTTGATGTTGTACGTTTTCAAACATACACTCGACATCCTTAATAATGAGCTTAATAATCTCAGCGTTGTGGTCGACACAGAGGCGCTGGTCGTGTAGGTGTTGTGTGTAGGGGCCGAGTAAGGTAACACACACACACATATACACATACATAAATAATACACACACACATACACCATAATAATACACACACACCAAAATAACATACACACACATACACATACACATACACATACACACACATCAAAATAACATACACACACATCAAAATATTACACACACCAAAATAACACACACACACCAAAATAACACACACACACACCAAAATAAAACACACACACACATCAAAATAACATACACACACACCAAAATAATATAAACACACATACACACACAATAATAATAATAATAACAATAATAATAATAATAATAATAAAAAAACACACACACACACACACACACAAACAAACACACTCACCAAGGGCTGATGTTGCACGTTTTCAAACATACACTCGACATCCTTAATAATGAGCTTAATAATCTCAGCGTTGTGGTCGACACAGAGGCGCTGGTCGTGTAGGTGTTGTGTGTAGGGGCCGAGTAAGGTAACACACACACACACACACACACATATAAATAATACACACATACACACACACATACATACACATACACATACACATCAAAATAACACACACACATCAAAATAACACCAAAATAACACACACACATCAAAATAACACACACACATATCAAAATAACAACAACACACACACACACATCAAAATAACACACACACACATCAAAATAACAAACACACACACACCAAAATAAAACACACACAAACTCACCAAGGGCTGATGTTGTACGTTTTCAAACATACACTCGACATCCTTAATAATGAGCTTAATAATCT
>JAWQEG010004172.1:17500-35000 GCA_033782935.1 Petrolisthes cinctipes
TCCCCAGTGCCAGGCCCCGAGTGACCCGTTGCAGGTAGTGGGCCACCGCTACACCCGACCCGTTCACCAGGTCAATGTTGCCTAAGGTGAGGGAGGAGGTGTAGTCCACGCCGCGGTAGTCTAGGGTCAGCTGGGCCGCCTGCCACTTACTTTGTTGAATCTGAGGTGGTAATAATAATAATAATAATAATGATGATAATGGTAATGATAATAATGATAATCATGATAATAATAATACTAATAATAAAACACACACACACACAATAATAATGATAATAATAATAATGATAATAATAATAATAATAACAGAAATAGTAATAACAATACTGTAATAGTAATAATCTACATACACACACACACACATACATTTCCTGAACCACAAATACACACACACACACACACACATACACATTACCCGAACCCCACACATACACACACACACACATTACCTGAACCACAAATATACACACACACACACACACACACATTACCTAAGCCACACACACACACACACACACACATTTCCTGAACCACAAATACATACACACACACACACACATTACCTAAGCCACACAAATACACACACACACACACACACATACACAAACACACACACACACAGATTAGCACTGAAATAATGTTCTCTAAATACACACACACACACAAATTACCTGAACCACAAATACACACACACACACACACAAAAATACACACACACACACACACAAATACACACACACACACAAATTACCTGAGCCACAAATTTAGTCCTGAGGTTGGTAAGAGGTTGATGAATCAGATTGGCGTTCAGATTTCCTGATGGGTCCACATCACCGTGTAATACTGGGTAGGCTTCTGATGGTGAGATCTGATGGCCACCGACATATACGGCTCCAAACCTGATGGGAATAATAAATAAAGAAATAAATAATAATAATAAATGTTAATACTGTAATAATATTGCATAATAAAAACTCCTGTAATTTACCTGTTATTAATTACACACATACACTTGTAGTAATACTACTACTAATAATAATACTAATAAAAACAATACTAATAATAATAACAATACAAATAATAATAACAATATTAACAATACTAATAATACTAATACTACTACTAATACTAATAATAACAATAATACTAATACTACTACTACTACTAATAATAATAACAATAATACTAATACTACTACTACTACTAATAATAATAACAATAATACTAATACTAATACTAATAACAATAATACTAATAATACTAATACTAATAATAACAATAATACTAATAACAATAATAACAATAATACTAATAACACTACTACTAATAATAATAATACTAATAATAATAATAACAATAAAAATAATAATAATAACAATACTAATAATAATACTAATAATAACAATAATACTAATAATAACAATACCACTACTACTACTACTACTAATAATACTAATAATAATAACACTAATAATACTAATACTAATAACAATAACAATAATAATAACAACAACAACAATAACAATAATAATAATAATAATAATAATAATCCTACCTGTATCCTGGTGGTTGTACGGTTGATAAGTTAATAGTGTGTGAAACTTGGAAATGATTACTGAGTCCTTTATTAAGCATAAACTTGCCACCTTCAAACATTACTGGAAACACATCTGAAATAAAAATAATAAAGTGTGGTGTTAGTAAGGCAACACCCAGGTCATGTAGCTCACGAGGAAGAATATAATCTGATCTGACCTAACCTGATCTAATCTAACCTGACCTGACCTAATCTAACTTAACTTAATCTAACCTAACCTATCTGAAATAATAATAAAGTGTGGTATTAGTAAGGCAACACCCAGGTCATGTGGCTCACGAGGAAGAATATACTGTAATCTGACCTAACTTAACTTGACCTGACCTAATCTAACTTAACTTGACCTAATCTAACCTAACCTGGCCTAACCTATCTGAAATAATAAAGTGTGGTGTTAGTAAGGCAACACCCAGGTCATGTAGCTCACGAGGAAGAATATAATCTGATCTGACCTAACTTAACTTGACCTAACCTAGCCTGACTTAACCTAACTTAACCTATCTGAAATAATAAATTGTGGTGTTAGTAAGGCAACACCCAGGTCATGTAGCTCACGAGGAAGAATATAATCTGATCTGACCTAACTTGACCTAACCTAACCTAGCTTAACCTAATCTAACTTAACTTGAACTAACTTAACTTGACCTAACCTAACCTATCTGAAATAATAAAGTGTGGTGTTAGTCAGGCAACACCCAGGTCATGTAGCTCACGAGGAAGAATAAAATCTGATCTAACCTAACCTGACCTAACTTAACTTGACCTAACCTAGCCTGACCTAATCTAACCTAACTTGACCTGACCTAACCTATCTGAAATAATAAAGTGTGGTGTTAGTAAGGCAACACCCAGGTCATGTGGCTCACGAGGAAGAATATAATCTGATCTGACCTAACTTAACTTGACCTAACCTAACCTATCTGAAATAATAAAGTGTAGTGTTAGTAAGGCAACACCCAGGTCATGTGGCTCACGAGGAAGAATATAATCTGATCTGACCTGACCTGACCTAACCCAACTTAACTTGACCTAACCTAACCTAGCCTGACCTAATCTAACCTAACACCCAGGTCATGTGGCTCACGAGGAAGAATATAAAATCTGATCTGACCTAACCTGACCTAACCTATCTGAAATAATAAAGTGTGGTGTTAGTAAGGCAACACCCAGGTCATGTGGCTCACGAGAAAGAATATAATCTGACCTGACCTAACCTGACCTAACTTAACTTGACCTAACCTATCCTGACCTAACTTAACCTATCTGAAATAATAAAGTGTGGTGTTAGTAAGGCAACACCCAGATCATGTGGCTCACGAGGAAGAATATAATCTGATCTAACTAACTTGATCAGACCTGACCTAACCTAACTAGATCAGGCCAGCCCATACCTGACCTGACCTAACCTAACCTAGTTTGTCCAGGTTAGGTCCCAGTAGTCTGCTGTGGTCTAGGTTAGGTTAGGTCAAGTCAGGTTAGGTCAGACTAATTTCCAAATCTCTAAAACGGGTCATATCCGAGAGAAACACCATAGATGAAAAGTGTGTTAGAATGGTCCAAAATAGTGGGTAATTATATGAAAATATACAATATAGTGAATGAACTACTTCTGTAAATTTACCATAATCATAATTCTAAAATAAAAACTAATTATTAATATAAAAACAGAGCCAATATACACACACACACACAGCCATTGAATATACACACACACAGGGCCATCAAATACACACACACACGCAGAGCCATCAAATACACACACACACACAGAGCCATCAAATAAACACACACACAGCCATTATATTAATACCACACACACACATACATACAGCCATCGTATCAGTAACACATACACAGCCATCGTATCAGTAAAACACACACACACACACACAGCCATCGTATCAGTAAAACACAAACACACACACAGCCATCGTATCAGTAAAACACACACATAGTCATACAACCCTGATATATACACACATACAACAATGATATAATTAATTACCTTTACACTTTTTATGAATATCTTCCATGGTACCCGAGTAAAATCATACAAACACATACACACACATACACATACATCCAAGCTATACACACACACATACAGCCATACACACCCACGATATAATTACCTTTACACTTTTTATGAATATCTTCCATGGTACCAGAGTTAATATCATACAAAAACACACACACATACAGTCATACAACCCTGATATATACACACATACAACAATGATATAATTAATTACCTTTACACTTTTTATGAATATCTTCCATGGTACCCGAGTTAATATCATATAACACATACACACACACACATTATACACACACACGATATACATACACATACATCCAAGCTATACACACACACATACAGTCATACAACCATGATGATATAATTAATTACCTTTACACTTTTTATAAATATCTTCCATGGTACCCGAGTTAAAATCATACAAACACACACACACACACATACACAGCCATTATACACACACATACACACAACCACACACACATACAGTCATACAACCATGATGATATAATTACCTTTACACTTTTTATGAATATCTTCCATGGTACCCGAGTAAATATCATACAAACACACACACACACACCTACGCTATACACACACATATAACCCTGATATATATATACACACACACACATACATTATACACACTCACACAACCATCGTATCAGTAACACACACACAGCCATCGTATCAGTAAAACACACATACACAGCCATCGTATCAGTACACACATCCATCGTATCAGTAAAACACAGTCATCGTATCAGTAACACACACACAGCCATCGTATCAGTAAAACACACATACACACACGATATAATTACCTTTACACGTTTTATGAATATCTTCCATGGTACCCGAGTAAAAATCATACATACATACACACACATCCAAGCTATACACACACATACAGTCATACACACCCCTGATATAATTACCTTTACACTTTTTATGAATATCTTCCATGGTACCTGGATTATTATCGTCATTTTTCTTTAGGGTAGTTTCTGTATTAGTGGGCACCGACTCGTCCACCCCAACCCCCACTACAGACTCCTCCTGTTTTACCTGTTTTGGGGGGAAAGGGGGCGTCGTTCCCGGTCCTGAAGCCTGTACATTACCCATAATTAACAGCTGTGGTGGTACAATACGATAATATATACAATTAATGTCCTAAAATGGTGTTTATTTGATATTTTTATTGGGTTTGTTTTGACCCGGTGATGATGATAGACACGCTGCCTGCAGACGACGCCTTGACAGTGTTACCAATACATAGATACAGTTCAGTTCAGTTGCTATGTGGGGGAATTGCCTTTGCAACGGCTCCCCTTTTTGTTTTTTTGTTGTGCTTTTTTCTACGGTGCCTGAGCTTTTTGTCTCTTTTTCCACAGTTCCACTAATACATCTTTTAAATTTTCTATATTTTCAATATCTTCAAATAATAACTGTCCACATTTGTCTCTTGTATAAGGCTGTTGAAATAATTTTGATGTATTTCTTATATTCTGTAAGTTTGGACAATAGAGTAAAAAATGCTCTAAGTCTTCCCTTTCTGCTCCACATCCCTCACATTTTTCTGATTCTCCTATAAATCTTTTTCTATCACTTAAATTTAAGGTGTTTGTTCTTAACCTAAATAACAAAATTGATCCATATGTATTATCATATATATTTTCTTGTCTTATTTCTTTCTTATATTTCTTATATAATGTTAGGCTTTCCTTTTGGTTTAAGTCCTTTTCCCATTTTATTCTATCACTTTCCCTGAATTTTCCTCTAATCTCTTTTTTCTTTAGTTTCTTTATAGTGTATTCATTTAACTCTAATTCTTTAGTTATTTCCTGTGTACTTTTCATCCATTTTTCATTTCTATGACTTTCTTTTAATCTTTTATATATTTCACCTACCAGAGTATTTTCTTTGTTTAATAAATATTTTACATATCCCACTCTATTGGTGTATAACCTTGTTTCTACACAGTGTTACCAAGTCATCTATACAGTGTTACCAATACATAGATACAGTGTTACCAAGTCATCTATAAAGTGTTACCAACTCATATATACAGTGTTACAAATTCATACACCTCTATAGTCTATGTGTACAGTGTTGCCAATACCTTGAAAATACCTTAGATAGAGATATATTTATTACCTTAGAATTTATAGATACTGCTGAATTAATTAACTTAGGTGACCATTTGAACATACATTGAACACTTGACACACGATATTTATTTTTATGTTATTTTACTGGTTACTGACAGAAATGAAAGGTATTATCCATATGAAAGCGTAAATTTTCTCTTACGATGACCCAGGAAATAAAAGGAAAATTCATAAATATTACCTTAGATGGTCAAAACTTTACCTTAAATATCCCCAACTTACGGTAATCTGGAGTAATTATCTTACAAATGAGAGCATTGGTTGCCAACTCATGATACATAATTGTTATGTCTACAGTGGTACCATATGTAGCTTGGGTTTTTTTTTATCTATTTATTATATATGAATTCAACTATGTTATCTTATAGTATATTATTATTATATTGGAAAAAAATATGCACTGTAGTGGATAGCGAGCATTCCATGTACAAATTTAAAATAGTACATTTGCACCGTCATTATTATTATTATCATTATTGATAATATTATTATTATCTGTGTGAGAAATGAGGTAAAATTTGTAGGACATTTATTGCAGGGAAGTGGCAACACTGATTATTCACAGGATCCCTTAACAGCGTTGCCAGATATTATTCCGGAGTAAATCGAGAAATTTCTACCAGACGAAATAATATCTTCAAAAGTAAACAAGGAATTTTATGATAAAAACAAGGGAAATTCTGAGGTTAATTAATAAAAGTTTGGGAAATAATACAAAAAAAAACTAGAATAAACATCTAAATTTATGAGGCAAAAAGGGAAATTCTGAGGCTCAAGTGATTAGGAAGGGGGTTAGGATAAGGGTGGATTGGATCAGGGACTGCGGGTTAAGGATTAGGATTGGGTAGGTAATGATTGGTGATTCTAAACGTGTCAAGAGCTATTAATTAACTACATGAGATGGGAGATTATTCCACTCTTGGATGCTGCGGGGAAAGAATGATGAGTACCTAAATAAATATACACTGTGGTCTCTATCCCTATAATAATGTCGATCGGGGTAAATAGAGGTCTGGAGGAGTGGAGGGTTTAGTAAAAGGCGGCTCTTTTATTAATGATTATAGGGTACAGAGGGCAGACGGTTTTTTATAGGAGTTATGGAGGCGAGTGTGTTGTTGGTTGTAGAATTCAATGGGGAATGAGGATGGATGATCTATTGGGGATGGTGGTAATTGGGGAATGAATTTAACGTGTACTATGAAGAGTCTGCATGGTTGGGTGTAGAATGGTTTGGGAGAGGAAGAGTGGATGATGCAGAGTTATTTAATTAAGGGGGAATTAAGTTTTGTGTTGGTAAATCAGCAGGAAGTAACTGAATCCTCCAAACTATTCCAAGCAACAGAATACTATTATTATTATTATTATTATTATTATTATTATTGCTTTTCTGGTCCTGTTGTTTCTTAGCATACTTTGGAGGAATCAAGGCACTCCAATGTACAAAAAAAAAAAAGAATTACCACCTTAATTAAATAAAGTTTATAGGGGAAGTTAATTAAATCAAGGAGATCTGCTGGCTGGCAACATTGACATTCCTACACACATCTTCTGGAAAAAGATTTATAGGAGAATCAGAAAAATGTGAGGGATGTGGAGCAGAAAAGGAAGACTTAGAACATTTTTTTACTTTATTGTCCAAACTTACAGAATATAAGAAATACATCAAAATTATTTCAACAGCCTTATACAAGAGGCAAATGTGGACAGTTATTATTTGAAGATATTGAAATTATAGAAAACTTAAAAGATGTATTAGTGGAACTGTGGAAAAAGAGACAAAACGCACAACATAAAAACTAAAAGGGGAGCCGTTGCAAAAGTAATTCCCCCACATAGCAACTGATCTGGCAACACTGACTCATTACACACATGGTCCCTTTAAATAATAAGACTACGTGTATTTAGGTGCTGGTGTTGCTGTGTCATTATTATTATTATTATTGTTATTATTATTATTTACCAAGACGTGGTGTGTAAGGAGCCATGGCTTATTTATCAGCTGGTGAGTATAATAAATAAGGTATTCTAGTATATAATAAATGATAAATAATAATAACTAATAATAAATAATAATAATACGTAATAATCGTATATATTAAATAATTTTGACATTATTCTACATACATTATAATAACGTAGTATATAATAAATAATAATAACTATAATAATAATGCTACAATAACCTAGTAAATAATTGTGTTAATACAGAAAATAACTATAATAATAATAATAATCGTATATTTATATTATTTAGCCTTGACATTATTCTACAATATTGTAAACCAGGAAATTCGGTAAATATTAAAAAAATTGCCGTTATTGCGTACAGTTTTTCTACCTTCATTACCCACTTATTTAGACCATTCTAAGACTATTTTCTTCTATGGCATTTCTTCTGCAAATGCCCCTTTTTCAAGATAGGGCATATTCAAATGGGGCATTTTTTAAATTAGCCTGACCTTACCTGACCTGACCTGACCTGGCCTAACCTGACCTGACCTAACCTAACCTGACCTGACCTAACCTGACCTGACCTGACCTGACCTAACCTGACCTGACCTGACCTGACCTTACCTAACCTAGCCTAGCCTAACCTAACCTAACCTAACCTGACCTAACCTGACCTAACCTAGACCTAAGCAAACTGCCGTGACCTAACCTGGGCAAACTACTGAGAAATAACCGTGGTAAAGTACAGGAAATGACCGGGGCAAAATACTGGGACCTAGCTGGATCTGGCAACACTGCTACAAAACGGTAATTCTTTCAATAAATACCGGAAATTATAACTATAATAATAATACCGTAATAATATTAATCGTATAACCTAATAAATAATAATATGACTAATATTGGTATTATCTGCGCCGGTGAACAAGTGGTTAGGTTAGGTTAGGTTGGGTTAGGTTAGGTTAGGTTAAGTTAGGTAGGGTTTGGTTAGGTTAGGTTAGGTAGGGTTTGGTTAGGTTAGGTTAGGTAGGGTTAGGTTAGGTTAGGTTAGGTTGGGTTTGGTTAGGTTGGGTTTGGTTAGGTTGGGTTTGGTTAGGTTGGGTTGGGTTAGGTTGGGTTGGGTTGGGTTGGGTTGGGTTGGGTTGGGTTGGGTTGGGTTGGGTTGGGTTGGGTTGGGTTGGGTTGGGTTGGGTTGGGTTGGGTTGGGTTGGGTTAGGTTAGGTTATTGGAAAGTTTATCATCTAAGGAACAGAGGGAAGCTGTCAAACTCTTACGTGAGTTACCCCTATATGGACACCCCCTAAAATCCCCCCAAGCCTGTCCCCACACCCCCTTAAGTCATTCTGGGTAGGGGGTAAATTCTTTAATAATGATATATTATATGGTAACTCTTCATTGGACATTTTCTACTTCTGTGACGGGTTCCATACCACAGTGACATATATACCATAGATAAGGTCTCACCATTAGTTTGAATCAGTCTCTTGTCTCATCTAGGTGTATCAAAGTTCTTCGGGTCATTCCCATAATGCTGTTTGCTTTGTTGACTTTTAGGTTGATGTTGGTATGGAATGTGAGGTGGTTGTCAATTATTACTGCTAGGTATTTCTCCTCGGTCTCTCTCTCTCTTCATTGTAACTTTGGTTTGGTCATTTCTCAGTATGTGGTATAGGTGTGTATTTTGTGGCATGGCTCTGGGTCCTAACTTAACCTAACCTGACCTAACTTAACCTAACTTAACCGAACCTAACCGAACCTGACCTGACCTAACTTAGCCTAACCTAACTTAACCTAACCTGACCTGACCTAACTTAACCGAACCTGACCTAACTTAACCGAACCTGACCTAACTTAACCTGACCTGACCTAACTTAACCTGACCTGACCTAACTTAACCTGACCTGACCTAACTTAACCTGACCTGACCTAACTTAACCGAACCTGACCTAACTTAACCGAACCTGACCTAACTTAACCTGACCTAACCTAACCAGAAATTTCCACTCAAAAATCAAAAATAATTTGTATTGAAATTGATTAGAACAACGGAAAATATTTATAAAAATAATGCCAAACCTCAAATTATAATAATATTCATGATTTTAAATTGTTTATATATATATATTTTTTTTTTTACAGATGGCAAATTGGTGGAAGACAAAAAATGGAGTTTCACCGATTATTTTTGGATACCACTCAACTTCATTGTATTATTGTAAGTTAAAATTATTACTTAAATATATATGTATATATATACTAACTTTAATATATTATTTAATGGACCCTATGATGTAGTTTAAATAATAATAATAATTGTAATATATTCTTTACAGCTTCCAGACCTACTTTAAATAATAATAATAATTGTAATATTTTGGTTACATTTAATAATAATAATAATAATAATAATAATAACTGTAATATTTTTGTTTACAGCTTCCAGACCCAGTTTAGATAATAATAATAATTGAAATAATAATAATAATAATAATTGTAATATTTTTGTTTACAGCTTCCAGACCCAGTTTAGATAATAATAATAATTGAAATAATATTGATAATAATTGTAATATTTTTGTTTACAGTTTCAAGACCCAGTTTAGATAATAATAATAATTGAAATAATATTGATAATAATTGTAATATTTTTGTTTACAGTTTTCAGACATTGTTAAATCCAAGTATGACTGGTAGAGGTCGAGGTCATGCCAGCAGTAATTACATATCACCAAATTATACAGACGGGTGAGTAATTAACACACATATATATTATTACTATTTAAATTGTTATTATTATTATTGTCATTATTATTGGTATAATTGTTTTCATGATTATTATTACTACTATTATTAAAATTATTATTGTCATTATTGCTATTATTATTACTATTATTAAAGTTATTATTGTCATTATTGCTATTATCATTATTATTATTATTATTATTATTAGTCATTATTGCTATTATCATTATCATTATTATTGTTTTCATGATTATTATTATTACTATTATTAAAATTATTATTGTCATTATTGCTATTATTATTATTATTAAAATTATTATTGTCATTATTATTGTCATTATTATTGTCATTATTATTGTCATTATTGCTATTATTATTATTGCAGGCCACCCAGACCCCGTAGAAGGCTTGGTCGGATAATGGGGGACGATGATAACGACGGCCCCTCCCCCCCACCCATGGTAGGGGGATGAGGACGGTAAACACCCCTAGGCCAACACACACACACAGCCAGGGGTGAAAGCAACACACACACACACCATTAGTACAACACACTGACTTAGGTTGTTGTTGATGTTGTTAATGCTCTGTTTGTTGTTATTCTCATACACAATCACAGGATCCTTAAGGGGGTGCGGGAGTAGAGGGACAAGCTTGGGGGGGGACTGGGGGGGTGCGGGAATAGGGGGACAGGCTTGGGGGGGGGGGTAGAAAGCGTGTAACCTATTCCCGCACCCCCTTAACCCCTCCCCCACCCCAAACCAAGCCTGTCCCCCTACTCCCACACCCCCCAAAAAAAAACCCAAACCCCCCCCCCAAGCCTGTCCCCCTATTCCCGCACCCCCTTAAGGAGAGATTGGAAGGCTACTGATTCCTCCATACTATGCCTTGAAACACACACACACACACACCCACACACACAGAAACACACACACACACACACACACACACACAGTCACAAACAAAGAAACAAACACACACACACACACACACACACAAACCTCTATGGAAGGAGTTAGTTTGTGTTTTCGTGGCATAGTTTGGAGGAACCAGAAGCCTTACATAAACACAGAGTTAACCAATAAACAGAGCCTCAACTTTATTAACCAAATTTGATGTGACGTTCTGATCAGTAAACCGTTAGTGTACGGGTGGTCAGAACTGATGTGTAAGTCTGTGTGTTAACAGGTGTACATGTGTGTGTGACATACATACATACAGAAAAGACGCATACATACCTACAGGAAAGAGAGACACACACACCTACCTACAGAAAAGAAACACACACACACCTACCTACAGAAAAGACACATACACACACACATACATACATACAGAATGAAACACACACATATACTGAAATGACACATATATATATATCCAGTAAAGAAACACACACATATACCTACCTACAGAAAGCACACACATATATACATACATACAGAAAAGACACACACACACATACTGAAATGACACACATATATACATACCTACAGAAAAGACACACACACACGCATACTGAAATAACACACATATATACATACCTACAGAAAAGACACATACATACATACAGGAAAGAGACACACACATACCTACCTACCTACCTACCTACCTACAGAAAAGAAACACACACACACCTACCTACAGAAAAGAAACACACATACCTACCTACAGAAAAGAAACACATACATACCTACCTACAGAAAAGAAACACACACATACCTACCTACCTACCTACAGAAAAGAAACACACACACACATATATACATACATACAGAAAGAAACACATACATACATACACACAGAATGAAACACACACACAGAGAGATAATTATTTAACCCAAAGATTATGTATATTTTTTCTTTTGTATTCACTGAAAATTTGAAGTAAAATCAAATATTGAGATTCTTTACTGTATATTAATATTATAATTATGACTACTACTGTTATTATCATTATTACTACTATTATTATTATCACTATTATTATCACTATTATTATTATCATTATTATTATCACTATTATCACAAGGTTAATTATATATTTGTTTCATTTAATAGACAATAATAAATATGTAACCATAAATTTAAATAAGGTGTCGTTACTAATAAATAATTACAGTACAAAGCACATATGTTTATTAATTAATTAACATTATATATATATACAGAATATAATTATAATTAACACTATGTATATATACAGAGTGATTCAGCATTAAATTGAATGATGACCTGCTTGGATAATTCTAAGCAAAAATATCCATAATTAAATGTTGAATTATACATACTGTATTTTATCTCTTACAATACATTAATGATATTGTATTTTTAGGAAGGAGAAAAGTGAAGGGAAACTCACATACATTTTTAAGGATATGTTTGTGGTTGGGTTAGGTTGGGTTAGGTTATGCTGGGTTGGGTTACGCTGGGTTGGGTTAGGTTAGGTTACGCTGGGTTGGGTTGGGTTAGGTTACGCTGGGCTGGGTTGGGTTGAGTTAGGTTAGGCTGGGTTGGGTTGGGTTGGGTTGGGTTAGGCTGGGTTGGGTTGGGTTGAGTTAGGTTAGGCTGGGCTGGGTTGGGTTGGGTTGGGTTGAGTTGGGTTAGGCTGGGTTGGGTTGAGTTAGGTTAGGCTGGGTTGAGTTAGGTTAGGCTGGGTTGGGTTGAGTTAGGCTGGGTTGGGTTGAGTTGAGTTGAGTTGGGTTGGGTTGGGTTGGGTTGGGTTGGGTTGGGTTAGGTTAGGTTAGGTCAGGTCAGGTCGTCATCTACATCACATAGTAGTTGGTTTTGCAGTGTGCTGAAACAGAAAAAAAAAACATGACATTTTTTTACACACATGAAATAGATACAGTTTTCCCTGGATATAAGATAATTAAATTTATCACACACTATTCTTTTAACACAAGAGTTGGTAAATCACTTAATTAGTTTGTACGGTAATGAATGTGTGTGATGGATACAAGTATTTATTCATTGTATATCCAAGGTATACTGTGTGTGTGTGTGTATTTATTCATTGTATATACAAGGTATACTGTGTGTGTGTGTGTATTTATTCATTGTATATCCAAGGTATACTGTGTGTGTGTGTGTGTATTTATTCATTGTATATCCAAGGTATACTGTGTGTGTGTGTGTGTGTGTGTATTTATTCATTGTATATCCAAGGTATACTGTGTGTGTGTGTGTGTGTGTGTATTTATTCATTGTATATCCAAGGTATACTGTGTGTGTGTGTGTGTGTGTGTATTTATTCATTGTATATCCAAGGTATACTGTGTGTGTGTGTGTGTGTGTGTATTTATTCATTGTATATCCAAGGTATACTGTGTGTGTGTATTTATTCATTGTACATACAAGGAATAATGTGTGTGTGTATTTGAATATAAATATATCCAGGGTCTAGTGTTATTATTCATTATCTATCCAGGGTATATACTGTATATAATTATAGGGTATACTGTGTGTATATTCATGGTATATCCAAGCTGTATTGTTATAACACGTATAATTAATTTTGACTCACCTATAAATTCATTAACCAAATCACTATCGGTGTTCATGGATCCGGTGATGTCTTCGTTCTCAACCAGCGGCAGAAACAGTTGTACAAACTCCACCGTGTAAGGCGGTGCTATGATCTCCAGAACCTGTACCACAGCGAGGGTCACGCGCCACCCGAGGAGGAAGAGGAGGAGGAGAAGAGAAAGCATTGCATTAAAATAATATAAATAACTCCTCAACAAAGATTCATTACAACACACACACACACACACACACATAACAACAACAGCAGACAATACACACACACAGACAGACAGATAGAGAGAGAGAGAGACACACACAACAGCAGCAAACACACACAGACACACACAGACAGACAGACAGACAGATAGAGAGAGAGAGAGACACCACAACAACAGCCGCAGACAATACACACACACACAGACAGACAGATAGAGAGAGAGAGAGACACACACAACAGCAGCAGCAACAGCAGCAGCAAACACACACACACAGACAGACAGAGAGAGAGAGAGAGAGAGAGAGAGAGAGAGACACAACAACAACAGCAGCAGCAGACAATACACACACAGACAGATAGAGAGAGAGATACACACACAACAAGAGGTAATATACTGTAATAATAAAGACACATACCTCTCTAACAAAATATCTAATGAGTGAGATGTCAGTGTCTCCTTTGGTTGAACAATTCTTGATATATTTCATTACTGGCAGGACACAACCTCGACTCAAAAGGTTCACCATACGATCCAACAACATCTTACGCAACTCCAGCTGTTGTGGGGAAGAGGAGGTATTAGAATTATATATATACACATACACACACAGATGTACAAACTCACTTACACACACAAAGTCCAAACTCACTCTCACACACACACACACACATGTACTAACTCACTTACACACACACACACACACAAAGTACAAACTCACTTACACACTACACACACACACACACACACACAAAGTCCAAACTCACTTACACACACACACACACAAAGTCCAAACTCACTTACACACACACACACACAAAGTCCAAACTCACTTACACACACAGATGTACAAACTCACACACACAAGTCCAAACTCACTTACACACTACACACACACACATCCAAGTTCTCACTCACACACTAACACACAGACGTCCAAACATTCACTCACACACACACACACACACACACACACACAGACGTCCAAACCTCTCACTACACACACACACACGTCCAAACACTCACACATACTCACATAGACGTCCAAACACTCACACACACACACACAGACATCCAAACTCACACACACACACACGTCCAAACCTCTCACTACACACACACACACACACACACAGATATCCAAACATTCACTCACACACACACATCCAAACACACACACACACACACACACACACATACACTGACCTGAACTAAAATCTCCAGGTCTTGAAATTCCGATTCGAACAAATCTACGAGTAAAGCCAAGACCCGCTGGTGTAGGAGGGGATGTATAGAGACCACTTCATCCAACAGTGCCAGGTGTGTAGGTGTTGACTCGGTGCATAGCTTGAAGTAACTGGGTTCATTGACAACACACTCGATCCAACGCACCAGTCCTACGCTTACCACGGGGAACCTGTGTGTGTGTGTTTGAGAGATAGATTGAGTGTGTGTGTGTGTGAGAGAGAGATAGAGTGTGTGTGTGTGTGAGAGAGATTGAGTGTGTGTATGTGTGTGAGAGAGAGATTGAGTGTGTGTGTGTTGAGAGAGAGAGATAGAGTGTGTGTATGTGTTGAAAGAGAAAGAGAGAGAGAGAGAGAGTGTGTGTGTGTGTGTGTGTGTTGAATGAGAGAGATTGAGTGTGTGTGAGAGAGAGAGATAGAGTGTGTGTGTGTGTTAAATGAGAAAGATTGAGTGTGTGTGTGTGTGTTGAAAGATAGAGATAGAGTGTGTGTGTGTATTGAAAGAGAGAGAATGAGTGTGTGTGTGTGTTGAAAGAGAGATAGAGTGTGTGTGTGTTGAAAGAAAGAGAGATAGAGTGTGTGTTGAAAGAGATAGAGTGTGTGTGTGTGTGTGTGCAAAAGAGAAATAGAGTGAGTGTGTGAGTGTGAAAATTGGAATGCACGCACTTATAATTTGTTTTCGCACTTTTAGTATTCAATTAATTAAGGGGATATTCAAGCACTTATAGTTTTTAATTAAAGGGAGATTCAAGGACTTATAGTTTTAAATTTGATTCGCTTGTTGTTGGTGAATTGGAAGGCTACTGATTCCTGCAAACTAATCCATGCAACATTAACATGAAGGTAGTCTGTTTTATGGTACAGTTTGGAGGAATCGGAAGCATTCTAATACCAGACCAGATCAGACCTAACCAAAATTAACCTAACCCAATCCAACCCCACCTCATCTAATCTAACCCAAACCAACCCAAACCAACCCTACGTAACCTAACCAACCCTACGTAACCCAACCTAACCAAACCTAACCCAAATTTCTATGTAACCCAACCTAACCTAACCCAAACCTATCCAACCCAACCCAAACCAACCCTACGTAACCCAAACCAATTCTACGTAACCCAACCCAACCTAACCCAACCAACCTTATATAACCTAACCTAACCCTACCCAAACCAACCTAACCTAACCAAACCTAATCTAACCTAAACCAAACCAATTCTACAAAACCAAACCCAAACCAACCCCACCCCACCTAATCTAACCTAACCCAAACCCAACCCAACCCAACCCAACCAAACCCAACCTAAACCAACCCAACCAAACCAACCCTACATAACCAAACCCAACCCTACATAACCTAAACCCAAACCTAACCAAACCAATCCAACCTAAGGTAAGTTAACTACACCTTACCTTATACATTGATATAATGTGTTAATTTCAGCAATGAGTTCCATGGCAGATTTCCCTCCTTGGCAGATGTTGTGGACTTTCTCTATGGCTTGTTGTGTTGGCTTCAGGTCATCTCGAATTACCTGTGTGTGTGTATAATAATAATAATAATAATAATAATAATAATAATAATAATAATAATAAAAATAATAATAATAATAAATAATAATAATAATAATAATAATAATAATAATAATAATAAATAATAATAATAATAATAATAATAATAATAATAATAATAATAATAATAATAATAATAATAATAATAATTATATGTACAGCCACAATCAAATAACCACTAACACTTTTCTTCCATCTTCCAAATAAATCAGTATCATATCAAAATATAATCATACAACAACACCTTACGTTAACTTAACCCCCTCAATTATTATTATTATGAGGTGCTACAAAATCATACACGTGTTGTTCTTTATTACCAAGATATTTATTATTATTATTATTATTATTATTATGAGGTGCTGCAAAATCATACACGTGTTGTTCTTTATTACCAAGATATTTATTACTATTATTATTATTATGAGGTGGTGCAAAATCAT